>OX451739.1:482088184-482125684 GCA_948472305.1 Vicia faba | reverse complement strand
TAACAACGTCAAATAAACAACAACAACAACAACAACAATGTCAACAACAACAACAACGTCAAATAAACAACAACAACGTCAAATAAACAACAACAACAACAACAACAACGTCAAATAAACAACAGCAACAAGAACGTCAAATAAACAACAACAATAACAACAACGTCAAATAAGCAACAACAACAACAAATACAACAACAACAACAACGTCAAATAACAAAAACAACGTCAAATAAACAACAATAACAACGTCAAATAAACAACAACAACAACAATAACAACATCGTCAAATAAACAATAACAACAATAACAACGTCAAATAAATAACAACAATAACAACGTCAAATAAACAACAACAACAACATCAAATAAACAACAACAACAACGTCAAATAAATAACAACAATAACAACAACGTCAAATAAACAACAACAACAACAACAACGTCAAATAAACAACAACAACAACAACAACGTCAAATAAACAACAACAACAACAACGTCAAATAAACAACAACAACAACAACGTCAAATAAATAACAACAACAACGTCAAATAATAAACAACAACAACAACAATAATAACAACAACAACTACGTCAAATAAACAACAACAACAACAACGTCAAATAAACAACTACAAAAACAACAACAACATCAACAACAACAAAAACGTCAAATAAACAACAACAACAACAACAATAACAACAACATCAACAACAACAACAACGTCAAATAAACAACCACAACAACACCGTCAAATAAACAACAACAACAACAGCAACGTCAAATAAACAACAACAACAACAACAACGTCAAATAAACAACAACAACAACAACGTCAAATAAACAACAACAACAACAATGTCAACAACAACAACGTTGAATAAACAACAACAACAATGCCAAATAAACAACAACAACAAGTAAAACAACGTCAAATAAACAACAACAACAATAACAACGTCAAATAAACAACAACACCAACAACGACAACAACAACAACAATGTCAAATAAACAACAACAACAACAACAACGTCAACAACAACTACAATGTCAAAAACACAAAAACAACAACGTCAAATAAACAACAACTAAAATAACGTCAAAAAAACAACAATAATAACAACAACGTCAAGTAAACAACAACACCAACAACGTCAACAACAACAACAACAACAATGTCAAATAGACAACAACAACGTCAACAACAACAACAACAATGTCAAATAAACAACAACAACAACAACATCAAATAAACAACAACAACAACGTCAACAACAACAACAATGTCAAATAAACAACAACACCAACAACAACAACAACAACAATGTCAAATAAACAACAACAACAACGTCAACAACCATAACAACAATGTCAAATAAACAACAACAACAACGTCAAATAAAAAACAACAACAACGTCAAATAAACAACAACAACAACAACAATGTCAACAACAACAACAACGTCAAATAAACAACAACAACAACGTCAAATAAACAACAACAACAACAACGTCAAATAAACAACAGCAACAAGAACGTCAAATAAACAACAACAATAACAACAACGTCAAATAAGCAACAACAACAACAAATACAACAACAACAACAACGTCAAATAACAAAAACAACGTCAAATAAACAACAATAACAACGTCAAATAAACAACAACAACAACAACATCGTCAAATAAACAATAACAACAACAACAACGTCAAATAAATAACAACAATAACAACGTCAAATAAACAACAACAACACCAACGTCAAATAAACAACAACAACAACATCAAATAAACAACAACAACAACAACGTCAAATAAATAACAACAATAACAACAACAACAACGTCAAATAAACAACAACAACGTCAAATAAACAATAACAACAACGTCAAATAAACAACAACAACAACAACATCAACAACAACAAAAAAGTCAAATAAACAACAACAACAACAACGTCAACAACAACAATTGTGTCAAACAAACAACAACAACAACAACAACAACAATAACATCATATAAACAACAACAACAACAATGTCAATAACAAAAACGTCAAATAAACAACAACAACGTCAAATAAACAACAACAACTAAAACAACGTCAAATAAACAACAACAACAACAACGTCAAATAAACAACAACAACAACGCCAAATAAACAACAACAACAACGTGAACAACAACAACAACAACAACAACGTCAAATAAACAACAACAACGTCAAATAAACAACAACAACAACAACAACAACGTCAACTACAACAACTACGTCAAATAAAGAACAACAACAACGTCAAATAAACAACAACAACAACGTCAACAACAATAACGTCAAATAAACAACAACAACAACGTCAAATAAATAACAACAACAACAACAACAATGTCAAATAAACAACAACAACAACGTCAAATAAATAACAACAACAACGTCAAATAAACAACAACAACAACAACGTCAAATAAACAACAACAACGTCAAATAAACAACAACAACAACAACAACAACGTCAAATAAATAACAACAACAACGTCAAATAAACAACAACAATAACAACAACAACAACGTCAAATAAACAACAACAACAACAACGTCAAATAAACAACAACAACAACAACAACAACGTCAAATAAACAACAACAACGTCAAATAAACAACTACAAAAACAACAACAACATCAACAACAACAAAAACGTCAAATAAACAACAACAACAACAACAACAACAACAACGTCAACAACAACAACAACGTCAAATAAACAACCACAACAACACCGTCAAATAAACAACAACAACAACAACAATGTCAAATAAACAACAACAACAACAACGTCAAATAAACAACAACAACAACGTCAACAACAACAACAACAACAACAACGTCAAATAAACAATAACAACAACAACAACAACGTCAAATATATAACAACAACAACAACAACGTCAAATAAACAACAACAACAACGTCAAATAAACAACAACAACGACAACAACAACGTCAAATAAACAACAGCAACAACGTCAAATAATCAACAACAACAACAACAACGTCAACATTAACAATAACGTCAAATAAACAATAACAACAACAACAACGTCAAATAAACAACAACAACAACAACGTCAAATAAACAACAGCAACAACAACGTCAAATTAACAACAACAATAACAACAATGTCAAATAAGCAACAACAACAACAACAAATACAACAACAACAACAACAACAACGTCAAATAACAAAAACAACGTCAAATAAACAACAATAAAAACGTCAAATAAACAACAACAACAACAACAACGTCAAATAAACAATAACAACAACAACGACGTCAAATAAATAACAACAATAACAACGTCAAATAAACAACAACAACAACACCAACGTCAAAATAAACAATAACAACAACGTCAAATAAACAACAACAACAACAACAACATCAACAATAACAAAAACGTCAAATAAACAACAACAACAACAACGTCAACAACAACAACGTCAAATAAACTACAACAACAACAATGTCAACAACAACAATGTCAAATAAACAACAACAATGCCAAATAAACAACAACTACAACAACAACAACTAAAACAACGTCAAATAAACAACAACAACAACAACAACAACAACAACGTCAAATAAACAACAACACCACAACCACCACCACCAACAACAACAATGTCAAATAAACAACAACAACAACGTCAACAACAACAACAGCAACGTCAAATAAACAACAACAACAACGTCAAATAAACAACAATAACAACAACAACAACATCAAATAAACAACAACAACAACAACATCAAATAAACAACAACAACAACAACGTCAAATAAACAACAACAAATACAACATCGTCAAATAAACAACAACAACAACGTCAAATAAACAACAACAACAACAATAATAACAACAACGTCAAATAAACAACAACAACAACAACGTCAAATAAACAACAACAACAACGTCAAATAAATAACTACAAAAACAACAACAACATCAACAATAACAAAAACGTCAAATAAACAACAACAACAACGTCAACAGCAACAACAACAACGTCAAATAAACAACAACAACAACACCGTCAAATAAAGAACAACAACAACATCAAATAAACAACAACAACAACGTCAAATAAACAACAACAACAACAACGTCAAATAAACAACAACTACAACGTCAAATAAACAACAACAACAACAACGTCAACAACAACAACAACGTCAAATAAACAACAACAACAACGTCAAATAAACAATAACAACAACAACAATGTCAAATAAACAACAACAACAACAATGTCAAATAAATAACAACAACAACAACGTCAAATAAACAACAACAACAACAACAATTACAACAACAACAAAAACGTCAAATAAATAACAACAACAACGACAACAACGTCAACAACAACAACAACGTCAAATAAACAACAACAACAATAACAACAACGTCAAATAAACAACAACAACAACAACGTCAACAACTACAACAACAACGTCAAATAAGCAACAACAACGTCATATAAACCACAACAATAACAACGTCAAATAAACAACAAAAACAATGACAAAAACAACGTCAAATAAACAACAACAACAACAACGTCAAATAAACAACAACAACAACGTCAAATGAACAACAACAACAACAATGTCAAATAAATAACAACAACAACAACAACAACAACGTCAAATAAACAACAACAACAACAACAACGTCAAATAAACAACAACAACAATAATATCGTCAAATAAACAGCAACAACAACAAGAACAACAACAACGTCAAATAAACAACTACAACAACGTCAAATAAACAACAAAAACAACAACAACAACGTCAGCAACAACAACAACGTCAAATAAACAACAACAACAACAACAACGTCAAGTAAACAACAACAACAACAACAAAATCGTTAAATAAACAAACAATAACAACAACAACAACGTCAACAACAACAACTACGTCAAATAAACAACAACAACAACGTCAAATAAACAACAACAACAACAACGTCAACAACAACAACGTCAAATAAACAACAACAACAACAATGTCAAATAAACAACAACAACAACATCAAATAAATAACAACAACAACATCAAATAAACAACAACAACAACAACGTCAAATAAACCACAACAACAACAACGTCAAATAAACAACAACAACAACAACAACGTCAAATAAATAACAACAACAACGTCAAATAAACAACAACAACAACAACAATAACAACAACAACAACAACGTCAAATAAACAACAACAACAACGTCAAATAAACAACTACAAAAACAACAACAACATCAACAACAACAAAAACGTCAAATAAACAACAACAACAACAACAATAATGACAACATCAACAACAACAACAACGTCAAATAAACAACCAAAACAACACCGTCAAATAAACAACAACAACAACAACAACTTCAAATAAACAACAACAACAACAACGTCAAATAAACAACAACAACAACAACGTAAAATGAACAACAACAACAACAATGTCAACAACAACAACGTCGAATAAACAACAACAACAATGTGAAATAAACAACAACAACTAAAACAACGTCAAATAAACAACAACAACAATAACAACGTCAAATAAACAACAACACCAACAACGACAACAACAACAACAACAACAACAACAACAATGTCAAATAAACAACAACAACAACAACAACGTCAACAACTACAACAATGTCAAATAAACAACAACAACAACGTCAAATAAACAACAACTAAAACAACGTCAAATAAACAACAACAACAACAACAACATCAAGTAAACAACAACACCAACAACGTTAACAACAACAACAACAATAATGTCAAATAAACAACAGCAACGTCAACAACAACAACAATGTCAAATAAACAACAACAACAACAACAACATCAAATAAACAACAACAACAACGTCAACAACAACAATGTCAAATAAACAACAACAACAACAACAACATCAAATAAACAACAACAACAACAACTTCAAATAAACAACAACAATAACAACAACAACAACGTCAAATAAACAACAACAACAACAACGTCCAATAAACAACAACAACAACGTCAAATAAACAACAACAACAACAACATCAACAACAACAAAAACGTCAAATAAACAACAACAACAATGTCAACAACAACAATGTCAAATAAACAACAACAATGCCAAATAAACAACAACAACAACAACAATGTCAACAACAACAATGTCAAATAAACAACAACAATGCCAAATAAACAACAACAACAACAACCACAATAACTAAAACAACGTCAAATAAACAACAACAACAACGTCAAATAAACAACAACACCACAACCACCACCAACAACAACAACAATGTCAAATAAACAACAACAACAACGTCAACAACAACAACAATGTCAAATAAACAACAACAACAACAACGTCAAATAAACAACAACAACAACGTCAAATAAACAACAACAACAACATCAAATAAACAACAACAACAACGTCAAATAAACAACAACAAATACAACAACGTCAAATAAACAACAACAACAACAACAACGTCAAATAAACAACAACAACAACAACAAAAATAACAACAACAACGTCAAATAAACAACAACAACAACATCAAATAAACAACAACAACAACATCAAATAAATAACTACAAAAACAACAACAACATCAACAACAACAAAAACGTCAAATAAACAACAACAACAACGTCAACAACAACAACAACAACGTCAAATAAACAACAACAACAACGCCGTCAAATAAACAACAACAACATCAAATAAACAACAACAACAACGTCAAATAAACAACAACAACAACGTCAAATAAACAACAACAACAATGTCAAATAAACAACAACAACAACAACAACGTCAACAACAACAACAACAACGTCAAATAAACAACAACAACAACAACAACAATAACAACAACAACGTCAAATAAACAACAACAACAACATCAAATAAACAACAACAACAACGTCAAATAAATAAGTACAAAAACAACAACAACATCAACAACAACAAAAACGTCAAATAAACAACAACAACGTCAACAACAACAACAAAAACGTCAAATAAACAACAACAACAACAACGTCAAATAAACAACAACCACATCAAATAAACAACAACAACAACGTCAAATAAACAACAACAACAACAACGTCAAATAAACAACAACAACAATGTCAAATAAACAACAACAACAACAACAACAACGTCAACAACAACAACAACAACGTCAAATAAACAACAACAACAACGTCAAATAAACAATAACAACAACAACAACAATGTCAAATAAACAACAACAACAACGTCAAATAAACAACAACAACAACAACAACAACGTCAAATAAATAACAATAACAACAACAACAACGTCAAATAAACAACAACAACAACAACGTCAACAACAACAACAACGTCCAATATACAACAACAACAACGTCAAATAAACAACAACAATAACAACAACGTCAAATAAACAACAATAACAACGTCAAATAAACAACAACAACAACGTCTAATAAACAATAACAACAACAATAACGTCAAATAAATAACAACAACAACAACGTTAAATAAACAACAACAACACCAACGTCAAATAAACAACAACAACAACATCAAATAAACAACAATAACAACGTCAAATAAACAACAACAATAACAACAATAACAACGTCAAATAAACAACAACAATAACAACAACAACAACGTCAAATAAATAACAACAACAACGGCAAATAAACAACAACAACAACAACAACAATAACAACAACAACAACAACGTCAAATAAACAACAACAACAACGTCAAATAAACAACTACAAAAACAACAACAGCATCAACAACAACAAAAACGTGAAATAAACAACAACAACAACAATAACAACAACATCAACAACAACAACACCGTCAAATAAATAACAACAACAACAGTAGCAACTTCAAATAAACAACAACAACAACGTCAAATAAACAACAACAACAACAACGTAAAATGAACAACAACAACAACAATGTCAACAACAACAACAACGTCGAATAAACAACAACAACAATGTCAAATAAACAACAACAACTAAAACAACGTCAAATAAACAACAACAACAATAACAACGTGTAATAAACAACAACACCAACAACGACAACAACAACAACAACAATGTCAAATAAACAACAACAACAACAACGTCAACAACAACAACAATGTCAAATAAACAACAACAACAACGTCAAATAAACAACAACTAAAACAACGTCAAATAAACAACAACAACAACAACAACAACAACAACAACGTCAAGTAAACAACAACTCCAACAATGTCAACAACAACAACAACAAAAATGTCAAATAAACAACAACAACGTCAACAACAACAACAATGTCAAATAAACAACAACAACAACAACATCAAATAAACAACAACAACAACGTAAACAACAACAATGTCAAATAAACAACAACAACAACAACAACAACAACAACATCAAATAAACAACAACAACAATAACGTCAAATAAACAACAACAATAACAACAACAACAACGTCAAATAAACAACAACAACAACGTCAAATAAACAACAACAACAATGTCAAATAAACAACAACAACAACAACAACAACATCAACAACAACAAAAACGTCAAATAAACAACAACAACAACAACAACAACAACAACGTCAACAACAACAACTACGTCAAATAAACTATAACAACAACAACAATGTCAACAACAACAATGTCAAATAAACAACAACAATGCCAAATAAACAACAACAACAACTAAAACAACGTCAAATAAACAACAACAACAACAACAACAACAACGTCAAATAAACAACAACACCACAACCACCACCAACAACAACAACAATGTCAAATAAACAACAACAACAACGTCAACAACAACAACAATGTCAAATAAACAACAACAACAACGTCAAATAAACAACAACAACAACGACAAATAAATAACAACAACAACAACATCAAATAAACAACAACAACAACAACAACGTCAAATAAACAACAACAAATACAACAACGTCAAATAAACAACAACAACAACAACGTCAAATAAACAACAACAACAACAACAATAACAACAACAACGTCAAATAAACAACAACAACAACAACGTCGTCAAATAAACAACAACAACAACGTCAAATAAATAACTACAAAAACAACAACAACATCAACAACAACAAAAACGTCATATAAACAACAACAACAATAACAACAACACCGTCAAATAAACAACAACAACATCAAATAAACAACAACAACAACGTCAAATAAACAACAACAACAACAACGTCAAATAAACAACAACAACAACGTCAAATAAACAACAACAACAACGTCAAATAAACAACAACAACAACAACAACAACAACGTCAACAACAACAACAACGTCAAATAAACAACAACAACAACGTCAAATAAACAATAACAACAACAACAACAATGTCAAATAAACAACAACAACAACGTCAAATAAACAACAACAACAACAACAACGTCAAATAAATAACAATAACAACAACAACAACGTCAAATAAACAACAACAACAACAACGTCAACAACAACAACAACGTCCAATAAGCAACAACAACAACGTCAAATAAACAACAACAATAACAACAACGTCAAATAAACAATAATAACAACGTCAAATAAACAACAACAACAACAACAACGTCTAATAAACAATAACAACAACAATAACGTCAAATAAATAACAACAACAACGTTAAATAAATAACAACAACACCAACATCAAATAAACAACAACAACAACAACATCAAATAAACAACAATAACAACGTCAAATAAACAACAACAATAACAACAACAACAACGTCAAATAAACAACAACAACGTCAAATAGACAATAACAACAACGTCAAATAAACAACAATAACAACGTCAAATAAACAACAACATCAACAACAACAAAAACGTCAAATAAACAACAACAACAACAACAACAATGTCAACAACAACAACTACGTCAAATAAACAACAACAACAACGTCAAATAAACAACAACAACAACAATGTCAAATAAACAACAACAACAACGTCAACAACAACAACAATGTCAAATAAACAACAACAACAACATCAAATAAACAACAACAACAACGTCAAATAAACAACAACACCAACAACGACAACAACAACAACAACAATAATGTCAAATAAACAACAACAACAACAACGTCAACAACTACAACAATGTCAAATAAACAATAACAACAACGTCAAATAAACAACAACTAAAACAACGTCAAATAAACAACAACAACAACAACGTCAACTAAACAACAACACCAACAACGTCAACAACAACAACAACAATAATGTCAAATAAACAACAACAACGTCAACAACAACAACAATGTCAAATAAACAACAACAACAACAACAACAACATCAAATAAACAACAACAACAACGTCAACAACAACAATGTCAAATAAACAACAACAACAACAACATCAAATAAACAACAACAACAACAACTTCAAATAAACAACAACAATAACAACAACAACAACGTCAAATAAACAACAACAACAACAACGTCCAATAAACAACAACAACAACGTCAAATAAACAACAACAACAACAACATCAACAATGTCAACAACAACAACAACAATGTCAACAACAACAATGTCAAATAAACAACAACAATGCCAAATAAACAACAACAACAACAACAATAACTAAAACAACGTCAAATAAACAACAACAACAACAACGTCAAATAAACAACAACACCATAACCACCACCAACAACAACAACAATGTCAAATAAACAACAACAACAACGTCAACAACAACAACAATGTCAAATAAACAACAACAACAACGTCAAATAAACAACAACAACAACAACGTCAAATAAACAACAACAACAACATCAAATAAACAACAACAACAACAACGTCAAATAAACAACAACAAATACAACAACGTCAAATAAACAACAACAACAACAACGTCAAATAAACAACAACAACAACAACAATAACAACAACAACGTCAAATAAACAACAACAACAACGTCAAATAAATAACTACAAAAACAACAACAACATCAACAACAACAAAAACGTCAAATAAACAACAACAACAACGTCAACAACAACAACAACGTCAAATAAACAACAACTACAACACCGTCAAATAAACAACAACAACATCAAATAAACAACAACAACAACGTCAAATAAACAACAACAACAACAACGTCAAATAAACAACAACAACAATGTTAAATAAACAACAACAACAACAACAACAACGTCAACAACAACAACAACGTCAAATAAACAACAACAACAACGTCAAATAAACAATAACAACAACAACAACAATGTCAAATAAACAACAACAACAACGTCAAATAAACAACAACAACAACAACAACAACATCAAATAAATAACAATAACAACAACAACGTCAAATAAACAACAACAACAACAACAACGTCAACAACAACAACAACGTCCAATAAACAACAACAATAACGTCAAATAAACAACAACAATAACAACAACGTCAAATAAACAACAATAACAACGTCAAATAAACAACAACAACAACGTCTAATAAACAATAACAACAACAATAACGTCAAATAAATAACCACAACAACAACGTTAAATAAACAACAACAACACCAACGTCAAATAAACAACAACAACAACAACAACATCAAATAAACAACACTAACAACGTCAAATAAACAACAACAATAACAACAACAACAACGTCAAATAAACAACAACAACAACAACAACAACAACAACAACGTCAAATAAATAACAACAACAACGTCAAATAAACAACAACAACAACAATAACAACAACAACAACAACAACAACGTCAAATAAACAACAACAACAACGTCAAATAAACAACTACAAAAACAACAACAACATCAACAACAACAAAAACGTCAAATAAACAACAACAACAACAATAACAACAACATCAACAACAACAACACCGTCAAATAAACAACAACAACAACAACAACAACTTCAAATAAACAACAACAACAACAACGTCAAATAAACAACAACAACAACAACGTAAAATGAACAACAACAACAACAATGTCAACAACAACAACAACGTCGAATAAACAACAACAACAATGTCAAATAAACAACAACAACTAAAACAACGTCAAATAAACAACAACAACAACAATAACAACGTATAATAAACAACAACACCAACAACGACAACAACAACAACAACAATGTCAAATAAACAACAACAACAACGTCAACAACAACAACAATGTCAAATAAACAACAACAACAACGTCAAATAAACAACAACTAAAACAACGTCAAATAAACAACAACAACAACAACAACAACAACGTCAAGTAAACAACAACTCCAACAACGTCAACAACAACAACAACAACAACAATGTCAAATAAACAACAACAACGTCAACAACAACAACAATGTCAAAGAAACAACAACAACAACAACATCAAATAAACAACAACAACAACGTCAACAACAACAATGTCAAATAAACAACAACAACAACAACAACAACGTCAAATAAACAACAACAACAACAACAATAACAACAACAACGTCAAATAAACAACAACAACAACGTCAAATAAATAACTACAAAAACAACAACAACATCAACAACAACAAAAACGTCAAATAAACAACAACAACAACGTCAACAACAACAACAACGTCAAATAAACAACAACAACAACACCGTCAAATAAACAACAACAACATCAAATAAACAACAACAACAACGTCAAATAAACAAGAACAACAACAACGTCAAATAAACAACAACAACAATGTTAAATAAACAACAACAACAACAACAACAACGTCAACAACAACAACAACAACAACGTCAAATAAACAACAACAACAACGTCAAATAAACAATAACAACAACAACAACAATGTCAAATAAACAACAACAACGTCAAATAAACAACAACAACAACAACAACAACATCAAATAAATAACAATAACAACAACAACGTCAAATAAACAACAACAACAACAACAACGTCAACAACAACAACAACGTCCAATAAACAACAACAATAACGTCAAATAAACAACAACAATAACAACAATGTCAAATAAACAACAATAACAACGTCAAATAAACAACAACAACAACGTCTAATAAACAATAACAACAACAATAACGTCAAATAAATAACCACAACAACAACGTTAAATAAACAACAACAACACCAACGTCAAATAAACAACAACAACAACAACATCAAATAAACAACACTAACAACGTCAAATAAACAACAACAATAACAACAACAACAACGTCAAATAAACAACAACAACAACAACAACAACAACAACAACGTCAAATAAATAACAACAACAACGTCAAATAAACAACAACAACAACAACAATAACAACAACAACAACAACAACGTCAAATAAACAACAACAACAACGTCAAATAAACAAATACAAAAACAACAACAACATCAACAACAACAAAAACGTCAAATAAACAACAACAACAACAATAACAACAACATCAACAACAACAACACCGTCAAATAAACAACAACAACAACAACAACAACTTCAAATAAACAACAACAACAACAACGTCAAATAAACAACAACAACAACAACGTAAAATGAACAACAACAACAACAACAATGTCAACAACAACAACAACGTCGAATAAACAACAACAACAATGTCAAATAAACAACAACATCTAAAACAACGTCAAATAAACAACAACAACAACAATAACAACGTATAATAAACAACAACACCAACAACGACAACAACAACAACAACAATGTCAAATAAACAACAACAACAACAACGTCAACAACAACAACAATGTCAAATAAACAACAACAACAACGTCAAATAAACAACAACTAAAACAACGTCAAATAAACAACAACAACAACAACAACGTCAAGTAAACAACAACTCCAACAACGTCAACAACAACAACAACAACAACAATGTCAAATAAACAACAACAACGTCAACAACAACAACAATGTCAAAGAAACAACAACAACAACAACATCAAATAAACAACAACAACAACGTCAACAACAACAATGTCAAATAAACAACAACAACAACAACAACAACATCAAATAAACAACAAAAACAATAACGTCAAATAAACAACAACAATAACAACAACAACAACATCAAATAAACAACTACAACAACAACGTCAAATAAACAACAACAACAACGTCAAATAAAGAACAACAACAACAACAACATCAACAACAACAAAAATGTCAAATAAACAACAACAACAACAACAACAACAACGTCAACAACAACAACTACGTCAAATAAACTACAACAACAACAACAATGTCAACAACAACAATGTCAAATAAACAACAACAATGCCAAATAAACAACAACAACAACAACTAAAACAATGTCAAATAAACAACAACAACAACAACGTCAAATAAACAACAACACCACAACCACCACCAACAACAACAACAATGTCAAATAAACAACAACAATAACGTCAACAACAACAACAATGTCAAATAAACAACAACAACAACGTCAAATAAACAACAACAACAACGTCAAATAAACAACAACAACAACAACATCAAATAAACAACAACAACAACAACAACGTCAAATAAACAACAACAAATACAACAACGTCAAATAAACAACAACAACAACAACGTCAAATAAACAACAACAACAACAACAACAACAACAATAACAACAACAACGTCAAATAAACAACAACAACAACATCGTCAAATAAACAACAACAACAACGTCAAATAAATAACTACAAAAACAACAACAACATCAACAACAACAAAAACGTCATATAAACAACAACAACAACGTCAACAACAACAACAACGCCATATAAACAACAACAACAATAACAACAACACCGTCAAATAAACAACAACAACATCAAATAAACAACAACAACAACGTCAAATAAACAACAACAACAACAACGTCAAATAAACAACAACAACAACGTCAAATAAACAACAACAACGTCAAATAAACAACACCAACAACAACGTCAACAACAACAACAACGTCAAATAAACAACAACAACAACGTCAAATAAACAATAACAACAACAACAACAATGTCAAATAAACAACAACAACAACGTCAAATAAACAACAACAACAACAACGTCAAATAAATAACAATAACAACAACAACAACGTCAAATAAACAACAACAACAACGTCAACAACAACAACAACGTCCAATAAACAACAACAACAACGTCAAATAAACAACAACAATAACAACAACGTCAAATAAACAACAATAACAACGTCAAATAAACAACAACAATAATAACAACGTCTAATAAACAATAACAACAACAATAACGTCAAATAAATAACAACAACAACGTTAAATAAATAACAACAACACCAACATCAAATAAACAACAACAACAACATCAAATAAACAACAATAACAACGTCAAATAAACAACAACAATAACAACAACAACAACGTCAAATAAACAACAACAACGTCAAATAGACAATAACAACAACGTCAAATAAACAACAATAACAACGTCAAATAAACAACAACATCAACAACAACAAAAACGTCAAATAAACAACAACAACAACAACAACAACAACAATGTCAACAACAACAACTACGTCAAATAAACAACAACAACAACGTCAAATAAACAACAACAACAACAATGTCAAATAAACAACAACAACAACGTCAACAACAACAACAATGTCAAATAAACAACAACAACAACATCAAATAAACAACAACAACAACAACGTCAAATAAACAACAACAATAACAACAACAACGTCAAATAAACAACAACAACAACAACAACGTCAAATAAACAACAACAACAACATTAACAACAACAAAAACGTCAAATAAACAACAACAACGTCAACAACAACAACTACGTCAAATAAACAACAACAACAACAACAATGTCAACAACAATAATGTCAAATAAACAACAACAATGCCAAATAAACAACAACAACTAAAACAACGTCAAATAAACAACAACAACAACAACAACAACAACAAAAACGTCAAATAAACAACAACACCAACAACAACAACAACAACAATGTCAAATAAACAACAACAACAACGTCAACAACAACAACAACAATGTCAAATAAACAACAACAACAACAACGTCAAATAAACAACAACAACAACAACGTCAAATAAACAACAACAACGTCAAATAAACAACAACAACAACAACGTCAAATAAATAACAACAACAACAACAACGTCAAATAAACAACAACAACAACAACGTCAAATAATTAACAACAACGACTACAACAACGTCAAATAAACAACAACAACAACAATAACAACGTCAAATAAACTACAACAACAACAACAACAACAACAATGTCAACAACAACAACAACGTCAAATAAACAACAACAACAACGTCAAATAAACAACAGCAACAACAACGTCAAATAAACAACAACAATAACAACAACGTCAAATAAGCAACAACAACAACAACAAATACAACAACAACAACAACGTCAAATAACAAAAACAACGTCAAATAAACAACAATAACAACGTCAAATAAACAACAACAACAACAACAGCAACAACGTCAAATAAACAATAACAACAACAACAACGTCAAATAAATAACAACAACAACGTCAAATAAACAACAACAACACCAACGTCAAATAAACAACAACAACAACATCAAATAAACAACAACAACAACAACAACAACAACGTCAAATAAACAACAACAAAAACGTCAAATAAACAACAACAACAACAACAACGTCAACAACAACAACTACGTCAAATAAACTACAACAACAACAATGTCAACAACAACAATGTCAAATAAACAACAACAATGCCAAATAAACAACAACAACAACAACTAAAACAACGTCAAATAAACAACAACAACAACAACAACGTCAAATAAACAACAACACCACAACCACCACCAACAACAACAACAATGTCAAATAAACAACAACAACAACGTCAACAACAACAACAATGTCAAATAAACAACAACAACAACGTCAAATAAACAACAACAACAACGTCAAATAAACAACAACAACAACATCAAATAACCAACAACAACAACAACAACGTCAAATAAACAACAACAAATACAACAACGTCAAATAAACAACAACAACAACAACGTCAAATAAACAACAACAACAACAACAACAATAACAACAACAACGTCAAATAAACAACAACAACAACAACGTCGTCAAATAAACAACAACAACAACGTCAAATAAATAACTACAAAAACAACAACAACATCAACAACAACAAAAACGTCATATAAACAACAACAACAACGTCAACAACAACAACAACATCAAATAAACAACAACAACAACGTCAAATAAACAACAACAACAACAACGTCAAATAAACAACAACAACAACGTCAAATAAATAACAACAACAACGTCAAATAAACAACAACAACAACAACGTCAACAACAACAACAACGTCAAATAAACAACAACAACAACAACGTCAAATAAACAATAACAACAACAACAACAATGTCAAATAAACAACAACAACAACGTCAAATAAACAACAACAACAACAACGTCAAATAAATAATAATAACAACAACAACAACGTCCAATAAACAACAACAACAACGTCAAATAAACAACAACAATAACAACAACGTCAAATAAACAACAACAACAACAACAACGTCTAATAAACAATAACAACAACAATAACGTCAAATAAATAACAACAACAACGTTAAATAAACAACAACAACACCAACATCAAATAAACAACAACAACAACAACATCAAATAAACAACAATAACAACGTCAAATAAACAACAACAATAACAACAACAACAACGTCAAATAAACAACAACAACGTCAAATAGACAATAACAACAACGTCAAATAAACAACAATAACAACGTCAAATAAACAACAACATCAACAGCAACAAAAACGTCAAATAAACAACAACAACAACAATGTCAAATAAACAACAACAACAACGTCAACAACAACAACAATGTCAAATAAACAACAACAACAACATCAAATAAACAACAACAACAACAACGTCAAATAAACAACAACAATAACAACAACAACGTCAAATAAACAACAACAACAACGTCAAATAAATAACAACAACAACAAAAACGTCAAATAAACAACAACAACAACAACGTCAACAACAACAACTACGTCAAATAAACAACAACAACAACAACAATGTCAACAACAATAATGTCAAATAAACAACAACAATGCCAAATAAACAACAACAATTAAAACAACATCAAATAAACAACAACAACAACAACAAAAACGTCAAATAAACAACAACACCAACAACAACAACAACAATGTCAAATAAACAACAACAACAACGTCAACAACAACAACAACAATGTCAAATAAACAACAACAACAACGTCAAATAAACAACAACAACAACAACGTCAAATAAACAACAACAACGTCAAATAAACAACAACAACAACAACAACGTCAAATAAATAACAACAACAACAACGTCAAATAAACAACAACAACAACGTCAAATAAACAACAACAACAACAACGTCAAATAAATAACAATAACAACAACAACAACGTCCAATAAACAACAACAACAACGTCAAATAAACAACAACAATAACAACAACGTCAAATAAACAACAATAACAACGTCAAATAAACAACAACAACAACAACAACGTCTAATAAACAATAACAACAACAATAACGTCAAATAAATAACAACAACAACGTTAAATAAACAACAACAACACCAACATCAAATAAACAACAACAACAACAACATCAAATAAACAACAATAACAACGTCAAATAAACAACAACAATTACAACAACAACAACGTCAAATAAACAACAACAACGTCAAATAGACAATAACAACAACGTCAAATAAACAACAATAACAACGTCAAATAAACAACAACATCAACAACAACAAAAATGTCAAATAAACAACAACAACAACAACAACAACAATGTCAACAACAACAACTACGTCAAATAAACAACAACAACAACGTCAAATAAACAACAACAACAACAATGTCAAATAAACAACAACAACAACGTCAACAACAACAACAATGTCAAATAAACAACAACAACAACATCAAATAAACAACAACAACAACAACGTCAAATAAACAACAACAATAACAACAACAACGTCAAATAAACAACAACAACAACAACGTCAAATAAATAACAACAACAACAAAAGCGTCAAATAAACAACAACAACAACAACGTCAACAACAACAACTACGTCAAATAAACAACAACAACAACAATGTCAACAACAATAATGTCAAATAAACAACAACAATGCCAAATAAACAACAACAACTAAAACAACATCAAATAAACAACAACAACAACAACAACAACAAAAACGTCAAATAAACAACAACACCAACAACAACAACAACAACAATGTCAAATAAACAACAACAACAACGTCAACAACAACAACAACAATGTCAAATAAACAACAACAACGTCAAATAAACAACAACAACAACAACAATGTCAAATAAACAACAACAACGTCAAATAAACAACAACAACAACAACAACGTCAAATAAATAACAACAACAACAACAACGTCAAATAAACAACAACACCAACAACGTCAAATAAACAACAACAACGACAACAACAACGTCAAATAAACAACAGCAACAACAATAACATCGTCAAATAAACTACAACAACAACAACAACAACAATGTCAACATCAACAACAACGTCAAATAAACAACAACAACATCGTCAAATAAACAACAACAACAACAACGTCAAATAAACAACAGCAACAACAACATCAAATAAACAACAACAATAACAACAACGTCAAATAAGCAACAACAACAACAACAAATACAACAACAACAACAACGTCAAATAACAAAAACAACGTCAAATAAACAACAATAACAACGTCAAATAAACAACAACAACAACAACAACGTCAAATAACAAAAACAACGTCAAATAAACAACAATAACAACGTCAAATAAACAACAACAACAACAACAACGTCAAATAAACAATAACAACAACAACAACGTCAAATAAATAACAACAACAACGTCAAATAAACAACAACAACACCAACGTCAAATAAACAACAACAACAACATCAAATAAACAACAACAACAACAACAACGTCAAATAAACAACAATAATAACAACAACAACAATGTCAAATAAACAACAACAACAACGTCAAATAAACAATAACAACAACGTCAAATAAACAACAACAACAACAACATCAACAACAACAAAAACGTCAAATAAACAACAACAACAACAACGTCAACAACAACAACTATGTCAAATAAACAACAACAACAATGTCATATAAACAACAACAACAATGTCAACAACAACAACGTCGAATAAACAACAACAACAATGTGAAATAAACAACAACAACTAAAACAACGTCAAATAAACAACAACAACAATAACAACGTCAAATAAACAACAACACCAACAACGACAACAACAACAACAACAACAATGTCAAATAAACAACAACAACAACAACGTCAACAACTACAACAATGTCAAATAAACAACAACAACAACGTCAAATAAACAACAACTAAAACAACGTCAAATAAACAACAACAACAACAACAACAACATCAAGTAAACAACAACACCAACAACGTCAACAACAACAACAACAATAATGTCAAATAAACAACAGCAACGTCAACAACAACAACAATGTCAAATAAACAACAACAACAACAACATCAAATAAACAACAACAACAACGTCAACAACAACAATGTCAAATAAACAACAACAACAACAACATCAAATAAACAACAACAACAACTTCAAATAAACAACAACAATAACAACAACAACAACGTCAAATAAACAACAACAACAACAACAACGTCCAATAAACAACAACAACGTCAAATAAACAACAACAACAACAACAACATCAACAACAACAAAAACGTCAAATAAACAACAACAACAACAATGTCAACAACAACAATGTCAAATAAACAACAACAATGCCAAATAAACAACAACAACAACAATGTCAACAATAACAATGTCAAATAAACAACAACAATGCCAAATAAACAACAACAACAACAATAACTAAAACAACGTCAAATAAACAACAACAACAACGTCAAATAAACAACAACACCACAACCACCACCAACAACAACAACAATGTCAAATAAACAACAACAACAACGTCAACAACAACAACAATGTCAAATAAACAACAACAACAACAACGTCAAATAAACAACAACAACAACGTCAAATAAACAACAACAACAACATCAAATAAACAACAACAACAACAACGTCAAATAAACAACAACAAATACAACAACGTCAAATAAACAACAACAACAACAACAACGTCAAATAAACAACAACAACAACAACAACAATAACAACAACAACGTCAAATAAACAACAACAACAACATCAAATAAACAACAACAACAACGTCAAATAAATAACTACAAAAACAACAACAACATCAACAACAACAAAAACGTCAAATAAACAACAACAACAACGTCAACAACAACAACAACAACGTCAAATAAACAACAACAACAACACCGTCAAATAAACAACAACAACATCAAATAAACAACAACAACAACGTCAAATAAACAACAACAACAACGTCAAATAAACAACAACAACAATGTCAAATAAACAACAACAACAACAACAACAACGTCAACAACAACAACAACAACAACGTCAAATAAACAACAACAACAACGTCAAATAAACAATAACAACAACAACAACAACAATGTCAAATAAACAACAACAACAACGTCAAATAAACAACAACAACAACAACAACGTCAAATAAATAACAATAACAACAACAACAACGTCAAATAAACAACAACAACAACAACGTCAACAACAACAACAACGTCCAATATACAACAACAACAACGTCAAATAAACAACAACAATAACAACAACGTCAAATAAACAACAATAACAACGTCAAATAAACAACAACAACAACGTCTAATAAACAATAACAACAACAATAACGTCAAATAAATAACAACAACAACAACGTTAAATAAACAACAACAACACCAACGTCAAATAAACAACAACAACAACAACAACATCAAATAAACAACAATAACAACGTCAAATAAACAACAACAATAACAACAACAACAACGTCAAATAAACAACAACAACAACAACAATAACAACAACAACGTCAAATAAATAACAACAACAACGGCAAATAAACAACAACAACAACAACAACAATAACAACAACAACAACAACAACGTCAAATAAACAACAACAACAACGTCAAATAAACAACTACAAAAACAACAACAGCATCAACAACAACAAAAACGTCAAATAAACAACAACAACAACAATAACAACAACATCAACAACAACAACACCGTCAAATAAATAACAACAACAACAATAGCAACTTCAAATAAACAACAACAACAACGTCAAATAAACAACAACAACAACAACGTAAAATGAACAACAACAACAACAATGTCAACAACAACAACAACGTCGAATAAACAACAACAACAATGTCAAATAAACAACAACAACTAAAACAGCGTCAAATAAACAACAACAACAATAACAACGTATAATAAACAACAACACCAACAACGACAACAACAACAACAACAATGTCAAATAAACAACAACAACAACAACAACAACGTCAACAACAACAACAATGTCAAATAAACAACAACAACAACGTCAAATAAACAACAACTAAAACAACGTCAAATAAACAACAACAACAACAACAACAACAACAACAACAACGTCAAGTAAACAACAACTCCAACAATGTCAACAACAACAACAACAACAATGTCAAATAAACAACAACAACGTCAACAACAACAACAATGTCAAATAAACAACAACAACAACAACAACATCAAATAAACAACAACAACAACAACAACGTAAACAACAACAATGTCAAATAAACAACAACAACAACAACAACATCAAATAAACAACAACAACAATAACGTCAAATAAACAACAACAATAACAACAACAACAACGTCAAATAAACAACAACAACAACAACGTCAAATAAACAACAACAACAATGTTAAATAAACAACAACAACAACAACAACATCAACAACAACAAAAACGTCAAATAAACAACAACAACAACAACAACAACAACGTCAACAACAACAACTACGTCAAATAAACTATAACAACAACAACAATGTCAACAACAACGTCAAATAAACAACAACAATGCCAAATAAACAACAACAACAACTAAAACAACGTCAAATAAACAACAACAACAACAACAACAACGTCAAATAAACAACAACACCACAACCACCACCAACAACAACAACAATGTCAAATAAACAACAACAACAACGTCAACAACAACAACAATGTCAAATAAACAACAACAACAACGTCAAATAAACAACAACAACAACGTCAAATAAATAACAACAACAACAACATCAAATAAACAACAACAACAACAACAACGTCAAATAAACAACAACAAATACAACAACGTCAAATAAACAACAACAACAACAACGTCAAATAAACAACAACAACAACAACAATAACAACAACAACGTCAAATAAAAAACAACAACAACAACGTCGTCAAATAAACAACAACAACAACGTCAAATAAATAACTACAAAAACAACAACAACATCAACAACAACAAAAACTTCATATAAACAACAACAACAATAACAACAACACCGTCAAATAAACAACAACAACATCAAATAAACAACAACAACAACGTCAAATAAACAACAACAACAACGTCAAATAAACAACAACAACAACGTCAAATAAACAACAACAACAACGTCAAATAAACAACAACAACAACAACAACAACGTCAACAACAACAACGTCAAATAAACAACAACAACAACGTCAAATAAACAATAACAACAACAATAACAATGACAAATAAACAACAACAACAACGTCAAATAAACAACAACAACAACAACGTCAAATAAATAACAATAACAACAACAACAACGTCAAATAAACAACAACAACAACAACAACGTCAACAACAACAACAACGTCCAATAAACAACAACAACAACGTCAAATAAACAACAACAATAACAACAACGTCAAATAAACAATAATAACAACGTCAAATAAACAACAACAACAACAACAATGTCTAATAAACAATAACAACAACAATAACGTCAAATAAATAACAACAACAACGTTAAATAAACAACAACAACACCAACATAAAATAAACAACAACAACAACAACATCAAATAAACAACAATAACAACGTCAAATAAACAACAACAATAACAACAACAACAACGTCAAATAAACAACAACAACGTCAAATAGACAATAACAACAACGTCAAATAAACAACAATAACAACGTCAAATAAACAACAACATCAACAACAACAATGTCAACAACAACAACTACGTCAAATAAACAACAACAACAACGTCAAATAAACAACAACAACAACAACAATGTCAAATAAACAACAACAACAACGTCAACAACAACAACAATGTCAAATAAACAACAACAACAACATCAAATAAACAACAACAACAACGTCAAATAAACAACAACACCAACAACGACAAAAACAACAACAACAATAATGTCAAATAAACAACAACAACAACAACGTCAACAACTACAACAATGTCAAATAAACAACAACAACAACGTCAAATAAACAACAACTAAAACAACGTCAAATAAACAACAACAACAACAACGTCAAGTAAACAACAACACCAACAACGTCAACAACAACAACAACAATAATGTCAAATAAACAACAACAACGTCAACAACAACAACAATGTCAAATAAACAACAACAACAACAACAACATCAAATAAACAACAACAACAACGTCAACAACAACAATGTCAAATAAACAACAACAACAATAACATCAAATAAACAACAACAACAACAACTCCAAATAAACAACAACAATAACAACAACAACAACGTCAAATAAACAACAACAACAACAACGTCCAATAAACAACAACAACAACGTCAAATAAACAACAACAACAACAACATCAACAACAACAAAAACGTCAAATAAACAACAACAACAACAACAACGTCAACAACAACAACTACGTCAAATAAACTACAACAACAACAACAACAATGTCAACAACAACAATGTCAAATAAACAACAACAATGCCAAATAAACAACAACAACAACAACAATAACTAAAACAACGTCAAATAAACAACAACAACAACGTCAACAACAACAACAATGTCAAATAAACAACAACAACAACAACGTCAAATAAACAACAACAACAACAACGTCAAATAAACAACAACAACAACATCAAATAAACAACAACAACAACAACGTCAAATAAACAACAACAAATACAACAACGTCAAATAAACAACAACAACAACGTCAAATAAACAACAACAACAACAACAATAACAACAACAACGTCAAATAAACAACAACAACGTCAAATAAACAACAACAACAACGTCAAATAAATAATTACAAAAACAACAACAACATCAACAACAACAAAAACGTCAAATAAACAACAACAACAACGTCAACAACAACAACAACGTCAAATAAACAACAACAACAACAACACCGTCAAATAAACAACAACAACATCAAATAAACAACAACAACAACGTCAAATAAACAACAACAACAACAACGTCAAATAAACAACAACAACAATGTTAAATAAACAACAACAACAACAACAACAACGTCAACAACAACAACAACAACAACGTCAAATAAACAAGAACAACAACGTCAAATAAACAATAACAACAACAACAACAATGTCAAATAAACAACAACAACAACGTCAAATAAACAACAACAACAACAACAACATCAAATAAATAACAATAACAACAACAACGTCAAATAAACAACAACAACAACAACAACGTCAACAACAACAACAACGTCCAATAAACAACAACAATAACGTCAAATAAACAACAACAATAACAACAACGTCAAATAAACAACAATAACAACGTCAAATAAACAACAACAACAACAACGTCTAATAAACAATAACAACAACAATAACGTCAAATAAATAACAACAACAACAACGTTAAATAAACAACAACAACACCAACGTCAAATAAACAACAACAACAACAACATCAAATAAACAACACTAACAACGTCAAATAAACAACAACAATAACAACAACAACAACGTCAAATAAACAACAACAACAACAACAACAACAACAACAACGTCAAATAAATAACAACAACAACGTCAAATAAACAACAACAACAACAACAATAACAACAACAACAACAACAACGTCATATAAACAACAACAACAACGTCAAATAAACAACTACAAAAACAACAACAACATCAACAACAACAAAAACGTCAAATAAACAACAACAACAACAATAACAACAACATCAACAACAACAACACCGTCAAATAAACAACAACAACAACAACAACAACAACTTCAAATAAACAACAACAACAACAACGTCAAATAAACAACAACAACAACAACGTAAAATGAACAACAACAACAACAACAATGTCAACAACAACAACAACGTCAAATAAACAACAACAACAACAACGTAAAATGAACAACAACAACAACAACAACAATGTCAACAACAACAACAACGTCGAATAAACAACAACAACAATGTCAAATAAACAACAACAACTAAAACAACGTCAAATAAACAACAACAACAACAATAACAACGTATAATAAACAACAACACCAACAACGACAACAACAACAACAATGTCAAATAAACAACAACAACAACAACGTCAACAACAACAACAATGTCAAATAAACAACAACAACAACGTCAAATAAACAACAACTAAAACAACGTCAAATAAACAACAACAACAACAACAACGTCAAGTAAACAACAACTCCAACAACGTCAACAACAACAACAACAACAATGTCAAATAAACAACAACAACGTCAACAACAACAACAATGTCAAAGAAACAACAACAACAACAACATCAAATAAACAACAACAACAACGTCAACAACAACAATGTCAAATAAACAACACAACAACAACAACAACATCAAATAAACAACAAAAACAATAACGTCAAATAAACAACAACAATAACAACAACAACAACGTCAAATAAACAACAACAACAACAACGTCAAATAAACAACAACAACAACGTCAAATAAAGAACAACAACAACAACAACAACAACATCAACAACAACAAAAATGTCAAATAAACAACAACAACAACAACAACAACAACGTCAACAACAACAACTACGTCAAATAAACTACAACAACAACAACAATGTCAACAACAACAATGTCAAATAAACAACAACAATGCCAAATAAACAACAACAACAACAACTAAAACAACGTCAAATAAACAACAACAACAACAACAACGTCAAATAAACAACAACACCACAACCACCACCAACAACAACAACAATGTCAAATAAACAACAACAACAACGTCAACAACAACAACAATGTCAAATAAACAACAACAACAACGTCAAATAAACAACAACAACAACGTCAAATAAACAACAACAACAACAACAACATCAAATAAACAACAACAACCACAACAACAACGTCAAATAAATAACAAAAAATTCAACAACGTCAAATAAACAACAACAACAACAACGTCAAATAAACAACAACAACAACAACAACAACAATAACAACAACAACGTCAAATAAACAACAACAACAACATCGTCAAATAAACAACAACAACAACGTCAAATAAATAACTACAAAAACAACAACAACATCAACAACAACAAAAACGTCATATAAACAACAACAACAACGTCAACAACAACAACAACGTCATATAAACAACAACAACAATAACAACAACACCGTCAAATAAACAACAACAACATCAAATAAACAACAACAACAACGTCAAATAAACAACAACAACAACAACGTCAAATAAACAACAACAACAACGTCAAATAAACAACAACAACGTCAAATAAACAACAACAACAACAACAACGTCAACAACAACAACAACGTCAAATAAACAACAACAACGTCAAATAAACAATAACAACAACAACAACAATGTCAAATAAACAACAACAACAACGTCAAATAAACAACAACAACAACAACGTCAAATAAATAACAATAACAACAACAACAACGTCAAATAAACAACAACAACAACGTCAACAACAACAACAACGTCCAATAAACAACAACAACAACGTCAAATAAACAACAACAATAACAACAACGTCAAATAAACAACAATAACAACGTCAAATAAACAACAACAATAATAACAACGTCTAATAAACAATAACAACAACAATAACGTCAAATAAATAACAACAACAACGTTAAATAAATAACAACAACACCAACATCAAATAAACAACAACAACAACATCAAATTAAACAACAATAACAACGTCAAATAAACAACAACAATAACAACAACAACAACGTCAAATAAACAACAACAACGTCAAATAGACAATAACAACAACGTCAAATAAACAACAATAACAACGTCAAATAAACAACAACATCAACAAAAACGTCAAATAAACAACAACAACAACAACAACAATGTCAACAACAACAACTACGTCAAATAAACAACAACAACAACGTCAAATAAACAACAACAACAACAATGTCAAATAAACAACAACAACAACGTCAACAACAACAACAATGTCAAATAAACAACAACAACAACATCAAATAAACAACAACAACAACAACAATAACAACAACAACGTCAAATAAACAACAACAACAACAACGTCAAATAAACAACAACAACAACATTAACAACAACAAAAACGTCAAATAAACAACAACAACAACAACGTCAACAACAACAACTACGTCAAATAAACAACAACAACAACAACAATGTCAACAACAATAATGTCAAATAAACAACAACAATGCCAAATAAACAACAACAACTAAAACAACGTCAAATAAACAACAACAACAACAACAACAACAACAACAAAAACGTCAAATAAACAACAACACCAACAACAACAACAACAACAATGTCAAATAAACAACAACAACAACGTCAACAACAACAACAACAATGTCAAATAAACAACAACAACAACGTCAAATAAACAACAACAACAACAACATCAAATAAACAACAACAACATCAAATAAACAACAACAACAACAACGTCAAATAAATAACAACAACAACAACAACGTCAAATAAACAACAACAACAACAACAACAACGTCAAATAATTAACAACAACGACTACAACAACGTCAAATAAACAACAACAACAACAATAACAACGTCAAATAAACTACAACAACAACAACAACAACAATGTCAACAACAACAACAACGTCAAATAAACAACAACAACAACGTCAAATAAACAACAACAACAACAACGTCAAATAAACAACAGCAACAACAACGTCAAATAAACAACAACAATAACAACAACGTCAAATAAGCAACAACAACAACAACAAATACAACAACAACAACACCAACGTCAAATAACAAAAACAACGTCAAATAAACAACAATAACAACGTCAAATAAACAACAACAACAACAACAGCAACAACGTCAAATAAACAATAACAACAACAACAACGTCAAATAAATAACAACAACAACGTCAAATAAACAACAACAACACCAACGTCAAATAAACAACAACAACAACATCAAATAAACAACAACAACAACAACAACGTCAAATAAACAACAACAAAAACGTCAAATAAACAACAACAACAACAACGTCAACAACAACAACTACGTCAAATAAACTACAACAACAACAACAATGTCAACAACAACAATGTCAAATAAACAACAACAATGCCAAATAAACAATAACAACAACAACTAAAACAACGTCAAATAAACAACAACAACAACAACAACGTCAAATAAACAACAACACCACAACCACCACCAACAACAACAACAATGTCAAATAAACAACAACAACAACGTCAACAACAACAACAATGTCAAATAAACAACAACAACAACGTCAAATAAACAACAACAACAACAACAACAACAACAACAACGTCAAATAAATAACAACAACAACGTCAAATAAACAACAACAACAACAACAATAACAACAACAACAACAACAACGTCAAATAAACAACAACAACAACGTCAAATAAACAACTACAAAAACAACAACAACATCAACAACAACAAAAACGTCAAATAAACAACAACAACAACAATAACAACAACATCAACAACAACAACACCGTCAAATAAACAACAACAACAACAACAACAACAACTTCAAATAAACAACAACAACAACAACGTCAAATAAACAACAACAACAACAACGTAAAATGAACAACAACAACAACAACAACAATGTCAACAACAACAACAACGTCAAATAAACAACAACAACAACAACGTAAAATGAACAACAACAACAACAACAACAATGTCAACAACAACAACAACGTCGAATAAACAACAACAACAATGTCAAATAAACAACAACAACTAAAACAACGTCAAATAAACAACAACAACAACAATAACAACGTATAATGAACAACAACACCAACAACGACAACAACAACAACAATGTCAAATAAACAACAACAACAACAACGTCAACAACAACAACAATGTCAAATAAACAACAACAACAACGTCAAATAAACAACAACTAAAACAACGTCAAATAAACAACAACAACAACAACAACGTCAAGTAAACAACAACTCCAACAACGTCAACAACAACAACAACAACAATGTCAAATAAACAACAACAACGTCAACAACAACAACAATGTCAAAGAAACAACAACAACAACATCAAATAAACAACAACAACAACGTCAACAACAACAATGTCAAATAAACAACACAACAACAACAACAACATCAAATAAACAACAAAAACAATAACGTCAAATAAACAACAACAATAACAACAAAAACAACGTCAAATAAACAACAACAACAACAACGTCAAATAAACAACAACAACAACGTCAAATAAAGAACAACAACAACAACAACAACAACATCAACAACAACAAAAATGTCAAATAAACAACAACAACAACAACAACAACAACGTCAACAACAATAACTACGTCAAATAAACTACAACAACAACAACAATGTCAACAACAACAATGTCAAATAAACAACAACAATGCCAAATAAACAACAACAACAACAACTAAAACAACGTCAAATAAACAACAACAACAACAACAACGTCAAATAAACAACAACACCACAACCACCACCAACAACAACAACAATGTCAAATAAACAACAACAACAACAACGTCAACAACAACAACAATGTCAAATAAACAACAACAACAACGTCAAATAAACAACAACAACAACGTCAAATAAACAACAACAACAACAACATCAAATAAACAACAACAACCACAACAACAACGTCAAATAAATAACAAAAAATTCTAAAACGTCAAATAAACAACAACAACAACAACGTCAAATAAACAACAACAACAACAACAACAACAATAACAACAACAACGTCAAATAAACAACAACAACAACATCGTCAAATAAACAACAACAACAACGTCAAATAAATAACTACAAAAACAACAACAACATCAACAACAACAAAAACGTCATATAAACAACAACAACAACGTCAACAACAACAACAACGTCATATAAACAACAACAACAATAACAACAACACCGTCAAATAAACAACAACAACAACGTCAAATAAACAACAACAACAACAACGTCAAATAAACAACAACAACAACGTCAAATAAACAACAACAACGTCAAATAAACAACAACAACAACAACAACAACGTCAACAACAACAACAACGTCAAATAAACAACAACAACAACGTCAAATAAACAATAACAACAACAACAACAATGTCAAATAAACAACAACAACGTCAAATAAACAACAACAACAACAACGTCAAATAAATAACAATAACAACAACAACAACGTCAAATAAACAACAACAACAACGTCAACAACAACAACAACGTCCAATAAACAACAACAACAACGTCAAATAAACAACAACAATAACAACAACGTCAAATAAACAACAATAACAACGTCAAATAAACAACAACAATAATAACAACGTCTAATAAACAATAACAACAACAATAACGTCAAATAAATAACAACAACAACGTTAAATAAATAACAACAACACCAACATCAAATAAACAACAACAACAACATCAAATTAAACAACAATAACAACGTCAAATAAACAACAACAATAACAACAACAACAACGTCAAATAAACAACAACAACGTCAAATAGACAATAACAACAACGTCAAATAAACAACAATAACAACGTCAAATAAACAACAACATCAACAACAACAAAAACGTCAAATAAACAACAACAACCACAACAACAATGTCAACAACAACAACTACGTCAAATAAACAACAACAACAACGTCAAATAAACAACAACAACAACAATGTCAAATAAACAACAACAACAACGTCAACAACAACAACAATGTCAAATAAACAACAACAACAACATCAAATAAACAACAACAACAACAACGTCAAATAAACAACAACAATAACAACAACAACGTCAAATAAACAACAACAACAACAACGTCAAATAAACAACAAGAACATTAACAACAACAAAAACGTCAAATAAACAACAACAACAACAACGTCAACAACAACAACTACGTCAAATAAACAACAACAACAACAACAATGTCAACAACAATAATGTCAAATAAACAACAACAATGCCAAATAAACAACAACAACTAAAACAACGTCAAATAAACAACAACAACAACAACAACAACAAAAACGTCAAATAAACAACAACACCAACAACAACAACAACAACAATGTCAAATAAACAACAACAACAACGTCAACAACAACAACAACAATGTCAAATAAACAACAACAACAACGTCAAATAAACAACAACAACAACAACGTCAAATAAACAACAACAACATCAAATAAACAACAACAATAACAACGTCAAATAAATAACAACAACAACAACAACGTCAAATAAACAACAACAACAACAACAACAACGTCAAATAATTAACAACAACGACTACAACAACGTCAAATAAACAACAACAACAACAATAACAACGTCAAATAAACTACAACAACAACAACAACAACAATGTCAACAACAACAACAACGTCAAATAAACAACAACAACAACGTCAAATAAACAACAACAACAACAACGTCAAATAAACAACAGCAACAACAACGTCAAATAAACAACAACAATAACAACAACGTCAAATAAGCAACAACAACAACAACAAATACAACAACAACAACACCAACGTCAAATAACAAAAACAACGTCAAATAAACAACAATAACAACGTCAAATAAACAACAACAACAACAACAGCAACAACGTCAAATAAACAATAACAACAACAACAACGTCAAATAAATAACAACAACAACGTCAAATAAACAACAACAACACCAACGTCAAATAAACAACAACAACAACATCAAATAAACAACAACAACAACAACAACGTCAAATAAACAACAACAAAAACGTCAAATAAACAACAACAACAACAACAACGTCAACAACAACAACTACGTCAAATAAACTACAACAACAACAACAATGTCAACAACAACAATGTCAAATAAACAACAACAATGCCAAATAAACAATAACAACAACAACTAAAACAACGTCAAATAAACAACAACAACAACAACAACGTCAAATAAACAACAACACCACAACCACCACCAACAACAACAACAATGTCAAATAAACAACAACAACAACGTCAACAACAACAACAATGTCAAATAAACAACAACAACAACGTCAAATAAACAACAACAACAACGTCAAATAAACAACAACAACAACATCAAATAAACAACAACAACAACAACAACGTCAAATAAACAACAACAAATACAACAACGTCAAATAAACAACAACAACAACAACGTCAAATAAACAACAACAACAACAACAATAACAACAACAACGTCAAATAAACAACAACAACAACAACGTCGTCAAATAAACAACAACAACGTCAAATAAATAACTACAAAAACAACAACAACATCAACAACAACAAAAACGTCATATAAACAACAACAACAACGTCAACAACAACAACAACGTCAAATAAACAACAACAACAATAACAACAACACCGTCAAATAAACAACAACAACATCAAATAAACAACAACAACAACGTCAAATAAACAACAACAACAACAACAACGTCAAATAAACAACAACAACAACGTCAAATAAATAACAACAACAACGTCAAATAAACAACAACAACAACAACAACAACGTCAACAACAACAACAACGTCAAATAAACAACAACAACAACGTCAAATAAACAATAACAACAACAACAACAATGTCAAATAAACAACAACAACAACGTCAAATAAACAACAACAACAACAACGTCAAATAAATAACAATAACAACAACAACAACGTCCAATAAACAACAACAACAACGTCAAATAAACAACAACAATAACAACAACGTCAAATAAACAACAATAACAACGTCAAATAAACAACAACAACAACAACAACGTCTAATAAACAATAACAACAACAATAACGTCAAATAAATAACAACAACAACGTTAAATAAACAACAACAACACCAACATCAAATAAACAACAACAACAACAACATCAAATAAACAACAATAACAACGTCAAATAAACAACAACAATAACAACAACAACAACGTCAAATAAACAACAACAACGTCAAATAGACAATAACAACAACGTCAAATAAACAACAATAACAACGTGAAATAAACAACAACATCAACAACAACAAAAACGTCAAATAAACAACAACAACAACAACAACAATGTCAACAACAACAACTACGTCAAATAAACAACAACAACAACGTCAAATAAACAACAACAACAACAATGTCAAATAAACAACAACAACAACGTCAACAACAACAACAATGTCAAATAAACAACAACAACAACATCAAATAAACAACAACAACAACAACGTCAAATAAACAACAACAATAACAACAACAACGTCAAATAAACAACAACAACAACAACGTCAAATAAATAACAACAACAACAAAAACGTCAAATAAACAACAACAACAACAACGTCAACAACAACAACTACGTCAAATAAACAACAACAACAACAACAATGTCAACAACAATAATGTCAAATAAACAACAACAATGCCAAATAAACAACAACAACTAAAACAACATCAAATAAACAACAACAACAACAACAACAACAACAAAAACGTCAAATAAACAACAACACCAACAACAACAACAACAACAATGTCAAATAAACAACAACAACAACGTCAACAACAACAACAACAATGTCAAATAAATAACAACAACAACGTCAAATAAACAACAACAACAATAACAACGTCAAATAAACAACAACAACGTCAAATAAACAACAACAACAATAACAACGTCAAATAAATAACAACAACAACAACAACGTCAAATAAACAACAACACCAACAACGTCAAATAAACAACAACAACGACAACAACAACGTCAAATAAACAACAGCAACAACAATAACAACGTCAAATAAACTACAACAACAACAACAACAACAATGTCAACATCAACAACAACGTCAAATAAACAACAACAACATCGTCAAATAAACAACAACAACAACAACGTCAAATAAACAACAGCAACAACAACGTCAAATAAACAACAACAATAACAACAACGTCAAATAAGCAACAACAACAACAAATACAACAACAACAACAACAACGTCAAATAACAAAAACAACGTCAAATAAACAACAATAACAACGTCAAATAAACAACAACAACAACAACAACGTCAAATAAACAATAACAACAACAACAACGTCAAATAAATAACAACAACAACGTCAAATAAACAACAACAACACCAACATCAAATAAACAACAACAACAACATCAAATAAACAACAACAACAACAACAACGTCAAATAAACAACAATAATAACAACAACAACAATGTCAAATAAACAACAACAACAACGTCAAATAAACAATAACAACAACGTCAAATAAACAACAACAACAACAACATCAACAACAACAAAAACGTCAAATAAACAACAACAACAACAACGTCAACAACAACAACTATGTCAAATAAACAACAACAACAATGTCATATAAACAACAACAACAATGTCAATAACAAAAACGTCAAATAAACAATAACAACAACGTCAAATAAACAACAACAACTAAAACAACGTCAAATAAACAACAACACCAACAACGTCAACAACAACGACAACAATGTCAAATAAGCAACAACAGCAACAACAACGTCAACAACAACAACAATGTCAAATAAACAACAACAACGTCAAATAAACAACAACATCTAAAACAACGTCAAATAAAAAACAACGTCAACAACACCAACAACGTGAAATAAACAACAACAACAACAACAACGTCAAATAAACAACAACAACGTCAACAACAACAACAACGTCAAATAAACAACAACAACAACAACAACAACGTCAAATAAACAACAACAACAACAACAACACCGTCAAATAAACAACAACAACAACGTCAAATAAACAACAACAACAACAACGTCAAATAAACAACAACAACCTCAAATAAACAATAACAACAACGTGAACAACAACAACAACAACAACAACTTCAAATAAACAACAACAACAACAACGTCAAATAAACAACAACAACAGCAACAACAACAATGTCAACAACAACAACTACGTCAAATAAACAACAACAACAACAACAACTACGTCAAATAAACAACAACAACAACAACGTCAAATAAACAACAACAACAAAAACAATGTCAAATAAACAACAACAACAACGTCAAATAAATAACAACAACAACAACAACAACAATGTCAAATAAATAACAACAACAACGTCAAATAAACAACAACAACAACGTCAAATAAACAACTACAAAAACAACAACA
>OX451739.1:482073184-482085684 GCA_948472305.1 Vicia faba | reverse complement strand
AACAACAACGTCAAATAAATAACAACAACAACGTCAAATAAACAAAAACAACAACAACGTCAAATAAACAACAACAATAACAACAACAAAAACGACGTCAACAACAACAACTACGTCAAATAAACAACAACAACAACAACAATGTCAACAACAATAATGTCAAATAAACAACAACAATGCCAAATAAACAACAACAACTAAAACAACGTCAAATAAACAACAACAACAACAACAACAACAAAAACGTCAAATAAACAACAACACCAACAACAACAACAACAACAACAATGTCAAATAAACAACAACAACAACGTCAACAACAACAACAACAATGTCAAATAAACAACAACAACAACGTCAAATAAACAACAACAACAACAACAATGTCAAATAAACAACAACAACAACGTCAAATAAACAACAACAACAACAACAACAACGTCAAATAAACAACAACAACGTCAAATAAACAACAACAACAACAACGTCAAATAAATAACAACAACAACAACAACAACGTCAAATAAACAACAACAACAACAACAACGTCAAATAAACAACAACAACAACAACAACAACGTCAAATAAACAACAACAACGTCAAATAAACAACAACAACAACAACGTCAAATAAATAACAACAACAACAACAACGTCAAATAAACAACAACAACAACAACAACGTCAAATAAACAACAACAACGACAACAACAACGTCAAATAAACAACAGCAACAACAATAACAACGTCAAATAAACAACAACAACAACAACAACAACAACAACAACAACAACGTCAACAACAACAACAACGTCAAATAAACAACAACAACAACGTCAAATAAACAACAACAACAACAACAACGTCAAATAAACAACAGCAACAACAACGTCAAATAAACAACAACAATAACAACAACGTCAAATAAGCAACAACAACAACAACAAATACAACAACAACAACAACAACGTCAAATAACAAAAACAACGTCAAATAAACAACAATAACAATGTCAAATAAACAACAACAACAACAACAACAACAACAACAGCAACAACGTCAAATAAACAATAACAACAAAACGTCAAATAAATAACAACAACAACGTCAAATAAACAACAACAACAACATCAAATAAACAACAACAACAACAACAACGTCAAATAAACAACAATAATAACAACAACAACAATGTCAAATAAACAACAACAACAACGTCAAATAAACAATAACAACAACGTCAAATAAACAACAACAACAACAACATCAACAACAACAAAAACGTCAAATAAACAACAACAACAACAACGTCAACAACAATAACTATGTCAAATAAACAACAACAACAACGTCATATAAACAACAACAACAATGTCAATAACAAAAACGTCAAATAAACAATAACAACAACGTCAAATAAACAACAACAACTAAAACAACGTCAAATAAACAACAACACCAACAACGTCAACAACAACGACAACAATGTCAAATAAGCAACAACAGCAACAACAACGTCAACAACAACAACAATGTCAAATAAACAACAACAACGTCAAATAAACAACAATATCTAAAACAACGTCAAATAAAAAACAACGTCAACAACAGCAACAACGTGAAATAAACAACAACAACAACAACAACAACAACGTCAAATAAACAACAACAACGTCAACAACAACAACGTCAAATAAACAACAACAACAACAACGTCAAATAAACAACAACAACAACACCGTCAAATAAACAACAACAACAACGTCAAATAAACAACAACAACAACAACGTCAAATAAACAACAACAACAACGTCAAATAAACAACAACAACAACGTGAACAACAACAACAACAACAACGTCAAATAAACAACAACAACAACAACAATGTCAACAACAACAACTACGTCAAATAAACAACAACAACAACGTCAACAACAACTACGTCAAATAAACAACAACAACAACAACGTCAAATAAACAACAACAACAAAAACAATGTCAAATAAACAACAACAACAACGTCAAATAAATAACAACAACAACAACAACAACAACAACGTCAAATAAATAACAACAACAACGTCAAATAAACAACAACAACAACGTCAAATAAACAACTACAAAAACAACAACAACATCAACAACAACAAAAACATCAAATAAACAACAACAACAACAATAACAATAACATCAACAACAACAACAACGTCAAATAAACAACCACAACAACACCGTCAAATAAACAACAACAACAACAACAACAACAACGTCAAATAAACAACAACAACAACAACGTCAAATAAACAACAACAACAACAACGTCAAATAAACAACAACAACAACAATGTCAACAACAACAACGTCGAATAAACAACAACAACTACGTCAAATAAACAACAACAACAACGTCAAATAAACAACAACAACAACAATGTCAAATAAACAACAACAACAACAATGTCAAATAAACAACAACAACAACATCAAATAAACAACAACAACAACAACGTCAAATAAACAACAACAACTACGTCGAATAAACAACAACAACTACGTCAAATAAACAACAACAACAACAACAACGTCAAATAAACAACAACAACAACAATGTCAAATAAACAACAACAACAACGTCAACAACAACAACAATGTCAAATAAACAACAACAACAACATCAAATAAACAACAACAACAACAACGTCAAATAAACAACAACAATAACAACAACAACGTCAAATAAACAACAACAACAACAACGTCAAATAAACAACAACAACAACATCAACAACAACAAAAACGTCAAATAAACAACAACAACAACAACGTCAACAACAACAACTACGTCAAATAAACAACAACAACAACAACAATGTCAACAACAATAATGTCAAATAAACAACAACAATGCCAAATAAACAACAACAACTAAAACAACGTCAAATAAACAACAACAACAACAACAACAACAACAACAACAACAAAAACGTCAAATAAACAACAACACCAACAACAACAACAACAACAATGTCAAATAAACAACAACAACAACGTCAACAACAACAACAACAATGTCAAATAAACAACAACAACAACGTCAAATAAACAACAACAACAACAACGTCAAATAAACAACAACACTGTCAAATAAACAACAACAACAACGTCAAATAAATAACAACAACAACAACAACGTCAAATAAACAACAACAACAACAACATCAAATAAACAACAACAACAACAACAACGTCAAATAAACAACAACAACGTCAAATAAACAACAACAACGTCAAATAAATAACAACAACAACAACAACAACGTCAAATAAACAACAACAACAACAACAACGTCAAATAAACAACAACAACGACAACAACAACGTCAAATAAACAACAGCAACAACAATAACAACGTCAAATAAACAACAACAACAACAACAACAACAACGTCAACAACAACAACAACGTCAAATAAACAACAACAACAACGTCAAATAAACAACAACAACAACAACAACGTCAAATAAACAACAGCAACAACAACGTCAAATAAACAACAACAATAACAACAACGTCAAATAAGCAACAACAACAACAACAAATACAACAACAACAACAACAACGTCAAATAACAAAAACAACGTCAAATAAACAACAATAACAATGTCAAATAAACAACAACAACAACAACAACAACAACAGCAACAACGTCAAATAAACAATAACAACAACAACAACAACGTCAAATAAATAACAACAACAACGTCAAATAAACAAAAACAACAACAACGTCAAATAAACAACAACAACAACATCAACAACAACAAAAACGTCAAATAAACAACAACAACAACAACGTCAACAACAACAACTACGTCAAATAAACAACAACAACAACAACAATGTCAACAACAATAATGTCAAATAAACAACAACAATGCCAAATAAACAACAACAACTAAAACAACGTCAAATAAACAACAACAACAACAACAACAAAAACGTCAAATAAACAACAACACCAACAACAACAACAACAACAATGTCAAATAAACAACAACAACAACGTCAACAACAACAACAACAATGTCAAATAAACAACAACAACAACGTCAAATAAACAACAACAACAACAACAATGTCAAATAAACAACAACAACAACGTCAAATAAACAACAACAACAACAACAACAACGTCAAATAAACAACAACAACGTCAAATAAACAACAACAACAACAACGTCAAATAAATAACAACAACAACAACAACAACGTCAAATAAACAACAACAACAACAACAACGTCAAATAAACAACAACAACAACAACAACAACGTCAAATAAACAACAACAACGTCAAATAAACAACAACAACGTCAAATAAACAACAACAACAACAACGTCAAATAAATAACAACAACAACAACGTCAAATAAACAACAACAACAACAACAATGTCAAATAAACAACAACAACGACAACAACAACGTCAAATAAACAACAGCAACAACAATAACAACGTCAAATAAACAACAACAACAACAACAACAACAACAACGTCAACAACAACAACAACGTCAAATAAACAACAACAACAACGTCAAATAAACAACAACAACAACAACAACGTCAAATAAACAACAGCAACAACAACGTCAAATAAACAACAACAATAACAACAACGTCAAATAAGCAACAACAACAACAACAAATACAACAACAACAACAACAACGTCAAATAACAAAAACAACGTCAAATAAACAACAATAACAATGTCAAATAAACAACAACAACAACAACAACAACAACAACAACGTCAAATAAACAATAACAACAACAACGTCAAATAAATAACAACAACAACGTCAAATAAACAACAACAACACCAACGTCAAATAAACAACAACAACAACATCAAATAAACAACAACAACAACAACAACGTCAAATAAACAACAATAATAACAACAACAACAATGTCAAATAAACAACAACAACAACGTCAAATAAACAATAACAACAACGTCAAATAAACAACAACAACAACAACATCAACAACAACAAAAACGTCAAATAAACAACAACAACAACAACGTCAACAACAATAACTATGTCAAATAAACAACAACAACAACGTCATATAAACAACAACGACAATGTCAATAACAAAAACGTCAAATAAACAATAACAACAACGTCAAATAAACAACAACAACTAAAACAACGTCAAATAAACAACAACACCAACAACGTCAACAACAACGACAACAATGTCAAATAAGCAACAACAGCAACAACAACGTCAACAACAACAACAATGTCAAATAAACAACAACAACGTCAAATAAACAACAATATCTAAAACAACGTCAAATAAAAAACAACGTCAACAACATCAACAACGTGAAATAAACAACAACAACAACAACAACAACAACGTCAAATAAACAACAACAACGTCAACAACAACAACAACAACGTCAAATAAACAACAACAACAACAACAACGTCAAATAAACAACAACAACAACAACACCGTCAAATAAACAACAACAACAACGTCAAATAAACAACAACAACAACAACGTCAAATAAACAACAACAACAACGTCAAATAAACAACAACAACAACAACGTGAACAACAACAACAACAACAACGTCAAATAAACAACAACAACAACGTCAAATAAACAACAACAACAACAACAATGTCAACAACAACAACTACGTCAAATAAACAACAACAACAACGTCAACAACAACTACGTCAAATAAACAACAACAACAACAACGTCAAATAAACAACAACAACAAAAACAATGTCAAATAAACAACAACAACAACGTCAAATAAATAACAACAACAACAACAACAACAACGTCAAATAAATAACAACAACAACGTCAAATAAACAACAACAACAACGTCAAATAAACAACTACAAAAACAACAACAACATCAACAACAACAAAAACATCAAATAAACAACAACAACAACAATAACAATAACATCAACAACAACAACAACGTCAAATAAACAACCACAACAACACCGTCAAATAAACAACAACAACAACAACAGCAACGTCAAATAAACAACAACAATAACAACGTCAAATAAACAACAACAACAACAACGTCAAATAAACAACAACAACAACAATGTCAACAACAACAACGTCGAATAAACAACAACAACTACGTCAAATAAACAACAACAACAACGTCAAATAAACAACAACAACAACAATGTCAAATAAACAACAACAACAACAATGTCAAATAAACAACAACAACAACATCAAATAAACAACAACAACAACAACGTCAAATAAACAACAACAATAACAACAACAACGTCAAATAAACAACAACAACAACATCAACAACAACAAAAACGTCAAATAAACAACAACAACAACAACGTCAACAACAACAACTACGTCAAATAAACAATAACAACAACAACAATGTCAACAACAATAATTTCAAATAAACAACAACAATGCCAAATAAACAACAACAACTAAAACAACGTCAAATAAACAACAACAACAACAACAAAAACGTCAAATAAACAACAACACCAACAACAACAACAACAACAATGTCAAATAAACAACAACAACAACGTCAACAACAACAACAATGTCAAATAAACAACAACAACAACGTCAAATAAACAACAACAACAACAACAATGTCAAATAAACAACAACAACAACGTCAAATAAACAACAACAACAACAACAACAACGTCAAATAAACAACAACAACGTCAAATAAACAACAACAACAACAACGTCAAATAAATAACAACAACAACAACAACAACGTCAAATAAACAACAACAACAACAACAACGTCAAATAAACAACAACAACAACAACAACAACGTCAAATAAACAACAACAACGTCAAATAAACAACAACAACAACAACGTCAAATAAATAACAACAACAACAACAACGTCAAATAAACAACAACAACAACAACGTCAAATAAACAACAACAACGACAACAACAACGTCAAATAAACAACAGCAACAACAATAACAACGTCAAATAAACAACAACAACAACAACAACAACAACAACGTCAACAACAACAACAACGTCAAATAAACAACAACAACAACGTCAAATAAACAACAACAACAACAACAACGTCAAATAAACAACAGCAACAACAACGTCAAATAAACAACAACAATAACAACAACGTCAAATAAGCAACAACAACAACAACAAATACAACAACAACAACAACAACGTCAAATAACAAAAACAACGTCAAATAAACAACAATAACAATGTCAAATAAACAACAACAACAACAACAACAACAACAGCAACAACGTCAAATAAACAATAACAACAACAACAACGTCAAATAAATAACAACAACAACGTCAAATAAACAACAACAACACCAACGTCAAATAAACAACAACAACAACAACGTCAAATAAATAACAACAACAACAAAAACGTCAAATAAACAACAACAACAACAACGTCAACAACAACAACTACGTCAAATAAACAACAACAACAACAACAATGTCAACAACAATAATGTCAAATAAACAACAACAATGCCAAATAAACAACAACAACTAAAACAACATCAAATAAACAACAACAACAACAACAACAACAAAAACGTCAAATAAACAACAACAACAATGTCAAATAAACAACAACAACAACGTCAACAACAACAACAACAATGTCAAATAAACAACAACAACAACGTCAAATAAACAACAACAACAACAACAACGTCAAATAAACAACAACAACGTCAAATAAACAACAACAACAACAACAACAAAGTCAAATAAATAACAACAACAACAACAACGTCAAATAAACAACAACACCAACAACGTCAAATAAACAACAACAACGACAACAACAACGACAAATAAACAACAGCAACAACAATAACAACGTCAAATAAACTACAACAACAACAACAACAACAATGTCAACATCAACAACAACGTCAAATAAACAACAACAACATCGTCAAATAAACAACAACAACAACAACGTCAAATAAACAACAGCAACAACAACGTCAAATAAACAACAACAATAACAACAACGTCAAATAAGCAACAACAACAACAAATACAACAACAACAACAACGTCAAATAACAAAAACAACGTCAAATAAACAACAATAACAACGTCAAATAAACAACAACAACAACAACGTCAAATAAACAATAACAACAACAACGTCAAATAAATAACAACAACAACTTCAAATAAACAACAACAACACCAACATCAAATAAACAACAACAACAACATCAAATAAACAACAACAACAACAACAACGTCAAATAAACAACAATAATAACAACAACAACAATGTCAAATAAACAACAACAACAACGTCAAATAAACAATAACAACAACGTCAAATAAACAACAACAACAACATCAACAACAACAAAAACGTCAAATAAACAACAACAACAACAACGTCAACAACAACAACTATGTCAAATAAACAACAACAACAATGTCATATAAACAACAACAACAATGTCAATAACAAAAACGTCAAATAAACAATAACAACAACGTCAAATAAACAGCAACAACTAAAACAACGTCAAATAAACAACAACACCAACAACGTCAACAACAACGACAACAATGTCAAATAAGCAACAACAGCAACAACAACGTCAACAACAACAACAATGTCAAATAAACAACAACAACGTCAAATAAACAACAACATCTAAAACAACGTCAAATAAAAAACAACGTCAACAACATCAACAACGTGAAATAAACAACAACAACAACAACAACGTCAAATAAACAACAACAACGTCAACAACAACAACAACGTCAAATAAACAACAACAACAACAACAACGTCAAATAAACAACAACAACAACAACAACACCGTCAAATAAACAACAACAACAACGTCAAATAAACAACAACAACAACAACGTCAAATAAACAACAACAACAACCTCAAATAAACAATAACAACAACGTGAACAACAACAACAACAACAACAACAACAACTTCAAATAAACAACAACAACAACAACGTCAAATAAACAACAACAACAACAACAACAACAATGTCAACAACAACAACTACGTCAAATAAACAACAACAACAACGTCAACAACAACTACGTCAAATAAACAACAACAACAACAACGTCAAATAAACAACAACAACAACAACGTCAAATAAACAACAACAACAAAAACAATGTCAAATAAACAACAACAACAACGTCAAATAAATAACAACAACAACAACAACAACAACAACAACAACGTCAAATAAATAACAACAACAACGTCAAATAAACAACAACAACAACGTCAAATAAACAACTAAAAAAACAACAACAACATCAACAACAACAAAAACATCAAATAAACAACAACAACAACAATAACAACAACATCAACAACAACAACAACGTCAAATAAACAACCACAACAACACCGTCAAATAAACAACAACAACAACAACAACGTCAAATAAACAACAACAACAACAACGTCAAATAAACAATAACAACAACAACGTCAAATAAACAACAACAACAGTGTCAACAACAACAACGTCGAATAAACAACAACAACTACGTCAAATAAACAACAACAACAACAACGTCAAATAAACAACAACAACAACAATGTCAAATAAACAACAACAACAACGTCAACAACAACAACAATGTCAAATAAACAACAACAACAACATCAAATAAACAACAACAACAACAACGTCAAATAAACAACAACAATAACAACAACAACGTCAAATAAACAACAACAACAACAACGTCAAATAAACAACAACAACAACATCAACAACAACAAAAACGTCAAATAAACAACAACAACAACAACGTCAACAACAACAACTACGTCAAATAAACAACAACAACAACAACAATGTCAACAACAATAATGTCAAATAAACAACAACAATTCCAAATAAACAACAACAACTAAAACAACGTCAAATAAACAACAACAACAACAACAACAACAACAAAAACGTCAAATAAACAACAACAACAACAACGTCAACAACAACAACTATGTCAAATAAACAACAACAACAATGTCATATAAACAACAACAACAATGTCAATAACAAAAACGTCAAATAAACAATAACAACAACGTCAAATAAACAACAACAACTAAAACAACGTCAAATAAACAACAACACCAACAACGTCAACAACAACGACAACAATGTCAAATAAGCAACAACAGCAACAACAACGTCAACAACAACAACAATGTCAAATAAACAACAACAACGTCAAATAAACAACAACATCTAAAACAACGTCAAATAATAAACAACGTCAACAACATCAACAACGTGAAATAAACAACAACAACAACAACAACGTCAAATAAACAACAACAACGTCAACAACAACAACAACGTCAAATAAACAACAACAACAACAACAACAACGTCAAATAAACAACAACAACAACAACACCGTCAAATAAACAACAACAACAACGTCAAATAAACAACAACAACAACAACGTCAAATAAACAACAACAACAACCTCAAATAAACAATAACAACAACGTGAACAACAACAACAACAACAACAACAACTTCAAATAAACAATAACAACAACAACGTCAAATAAACAACAACAACAACAACAACAACAATGTCAACAACAACAACTACGTCAAATAAACAACAACAACAACGTCAACAACAACTACGTCAAATAAACAACAACAACAACAACGTCAAATAAACAACAACAACAAAAACAATGTCAAATAAACAACAACAACAACGTCAAATAAATAACAACAACAACAACAACAACAACAACAACAACGTCAAATAAATAACAACAACAACGTCAAATAAACAACAACAACAACGTCAAATAAACAACTACAAAAACAACAACAACATCAACAACAACAAAAACATCAAATAAACAACAACAACAACAATAACAACAACATCAACAACAACAACAACGTCAAATAAACAACCACAACAACACCGTCAAATAAACAACAACAACAACAACAACGTCAAATAAACAACAACAACAACAACGTCAAATAAACAATAACAACAACAACGTCAAATAAACAACAACAACAACAGTGTCAACAACAACAACGTCGAATAAACAACAACAACTACGTCAAATAAACAACAACAACAACAACGTCAAATAAACAACAACAACAACAATGTCAAATAAACAACAACAACAACGTCAACAACAACAACAATGTCAAATAAACAACAACAACAACATCAAATAAACAACAACAACAACAACGTCAAATAAACAACAACAATAACAACAACAACGTCAAATAAACAACAACAACAACAACGTCAAATAAACAACAACAACAACATCAACAACAACAAAAACGTCAAATAAACAACAACAACAACAACGTCAACAACAACAACTACGTCAAATAAACAACAACAACAACAATGTCAACAACAATAATGTCAAATAAACAACAACAATGCCAAATAAACAACAACAACTAAAACAACGTCAAATAAACAACAACAACAACAACAACAACAACAAAAACGTCAAATAAACAACAACACCAACAACAACAACAACAACAACAATGTCAAATAAACAACAACAACAACGTCAACAACAACAACAACAATGTCAAATAAACAACAACAACAACGTCAAATAAACAACAACAACAACAACGTCAAATAAACAACAACAACGTCAAATAAACAACAACAACAACAACGTCAAATAAATAACAACAACAACAACGTCAAATAAACAACAACAACAACAACAACATCAAATAAACAACAACAACAACAACGTCAAATAAACAACAACAACGTCAAATAAACAACAACAACGTCAAATAAATAACAACAACAACAACAACAACGTCAAATAAACAACAACAACAACAACAACGTCAAATAAACAACAACAACGACAACAACAACGTCAAATAAACAACAGCAACAACAATAACAACGTCAAATAAACAACAACAACAACAACAACAACAACAACAACAACGTCAACAACAACAACAACGTCAAATAAACAACAACAACAACGTCAAATAAACAACAACAACAACAACAACGTCAAATAAACAACAGCAACAACAACGTCAAATAAACAACAACAATAACAACAACGTCAAATAAGCAACAACAACAACAACAAATACAACAACAACAACAACGTCAAATAACAAAAACAACGTCAAATAAACAACAATAACAATGTCAAATAAACAACAACAACAACAACAACAACAACAGCAACAACGTCAAATAAACAATAACAACAACAACAACGTCAAATAAATAACAACAACAACGTCAAATAAACAAAAACAACAACAACGTCAAATAAACAACAACAATAACAACAACAACGTCAAATAAACAACAACAACAACAACGT
>OX451739.1:482010684-482068184 GCA_948472305.1 Vicia faba | reverse complement strand
ACAATGTCAAATAAACAACAACAACAACATCAAATAAACAACAACAACAACAACGTCAAATAAACAACAACAATAACAACAACAACGTCAAATAAACAACAACAACGTCAAATAAACAACAACAACAACATCAACAACAACAAAAACGTCAAATAAACAACAACAACAACAACGTCAACAACAACAACTACGTCAAATAAACAACAACAATAACAACAATGTCAACAACAATAATGTCAAATAAACAACAACAATGCCAAATAAACAACAACAACTAAAACAACGTCAAATAAACAACAACAACAACAACAACAAAAACGTCAAATAAACAACAACACCAACAACAACAACAACAACATTGTCAAATAAACAACAACAACAACGTCAACAACAACAACAACAATGTCAAATAAACAACAACAACAACGTCAAATAAACAACAACAACAACAACGTCAAATAAACAACAACAACGTCAAATAAACAACAACAACAACAACGTCAAATAAATAACAACAACAACAACAACGTCAAATAAACAACAACAACAACAACAACGTCAAATAAACAACAACAACGACAACAACAACGTCAAATAAACAACAGCAACAACAATAACAACGTCAAATAAACAACAACAACAACAACAACAACAATGTCAACAACAACAACAACGTCAAATAAACAACAACAACAACGTCAAATAAACAACAACAACAACAACGTCAAATAAACAACAGCAACAACAACGTCAAATAAACAACAACAATAACAACAACGTCAAATAAGCAACAACAACAACAACAAATACAACAACAACAACAACAACGTCAAATAACAAAAACAACGTCAAATAAACAACAATAACAACGTCAAATAAACAACAACAACAACAACAGCAACAACGTCAAATAAACAATAACAACAACAACAACGTCAAATAAATAACAACAACAACGTCAAATAAACAACAACAACACCAACGTCAAATAAACAACAACAACAACAACATCAAATAAACAACAACAATAACAACAACAACAATGTCAAATAAACAACAACAACAACGTCAAATAAACAATAACAACAACGTCAAATAAACAACAACAACAACAACATCAACAACAACAAAAACGTCAAATAAACAACAACAACAACAACGTCAACAACAATAACTATGTCAAATAAACAACAACAACAACGTCATATAAACAACAACAACAATGTCAATAACAAAAACGTCAAATAAACAATAACAACAACGTCAAATAAACAACAACAACTAAAACAACGTCAAATAAACAACAACACCAACAACGTCAACAACAACGACAACAATGTCAAATAAGCAACAACAGCAACAACAACGTCAACAACAACAACAATGTCAAATAAACAACAACAACGTCAAATAAACAACAATATCTAAAACAACGTCAAATAAAAAACAACGTCAACAACATCAACAACGTGAAATAAACAACAACAACAACAACAATGTCAAATAAACAACAACAACGTCAACAACAACAACAACGTCAAATAAACAACAACAACAACAACAACGTCAAATAAACAACAACAACAACAACACCGTCAAATAAACAACAACAACAACGTCAAATAAACAACAACAACAACAACGTCAAATAAACAACAACAACAACGTCAAATAAACAACAACAACAACGTGAACAACAACAACAACAACAACGTCAAATAAACAACAACAACAACGTCAAATAAACAACAACAACAACAACAATGTCAACAACAACAACTACGTCAAATAAACAACAACAACAACGTCAACAACAACTACGTCAAATAAACAACAACAACAACAACGTCAAATAAACAACAACAACAAAAACAATGTCAAATAAACAACAACAACAACGTCAAATAAATAACAACAACAACAACAACAACAACAACAACGTCAACAACAACAACAATGTCAAATAAATAACAACAACAACGTCAAATAAACAACAACAACAACGTCAAATAAACAACTACAAAAACAACAACAACATCAACAACAACAAAAACATCAAATAAACAACAACAACAACAATAACAATAACATCAACAACAACAACGTCAAATAAACAACCACAACAACACCGTCAAATAAACAACAACAACAACAACAGCAACGTCAAATAAACAACAACAACAACAACGTCAAATAAACAACAACAACAACAACGTCAAATAAACAACAACAACAACAATGTCAACAACAACAACGTCGAATAAACAACAACAACTACGTCAAATAAACAACAACAACAACGTCAAATAAACAACAACAACAACAATGTCAAATAAACAACAACAACAACAATGTCAAATAAACAACATCAACAACATCAAATAAACAACAACAACAACGTCAAATAAACAACAACAATAACAACAACAACGTCAAATAAACAACAACAACGTCAAATAAACAACAACAACAACATCAACAACAACAAAAACGTCAAATAAACAACAACAACAACAACGTACACAAACAACAACTACGTCAAATAAACAACAACAACAACAACAATGTCAACAACAATAATGTCAAATAAACAACAACAATGCCAAATAAACAACAACAACTAAAACAACGTCAAATAAACAACAACAACAACAACAACAACAAAAACGTCAAATAAACAACAACACCAACAACAACAACAATGTCAAATAAACAACAACAACAACGTCAACAACAACAACAATGTCAAATAAACAACAACAACAACGTCAAATAAACAACAACAACAACAACAATGTCAAATAAACAACAACAACAACGTCAAATAAACAACAAAAACAACAACAACAACGTCAAATAAACAACAACAACAACGTCAAATAAACAACAACAACAACATCAACAACAACAAAAACGTCAAATAAACAACAACAACAACGTCAACAACAATAACTATGTCAAATAAACAACAACAACAACGTCATATAAACAACAACAACAATGTCAATAACAAAAACGTCAAATAAACAATAACAACAACGTCAAATAAACAACAACAACTAAAACAACGTCAAATAAACAACAACACCAACAACGTCAACAACAACGACAACAATGTCAAATAAGCAACAACAGCAACAACAACGTCAACAACAACAACAATGTCAAATAAACAACAACAACGTCAAATAAACAACAATATCTAAAACAACGTCAAATAAAAAACAACGTCAACAACATCAACAACGTGAAATAAACAACAACAACAACAACAACAACAACGTCAAATAAACAACAACAACGTCAACAACAACAACAACGTCAAATAAACAACAACAACAACAACAACGTCAAATAAACAACAACAACAACAACACCGTCAAATAAACAACAACAACAACGTCAAATAAACAACAACAACAACAACGTCAAATAAACAACAACAACAACGTCAAATAAACATCAACAACAACGTGAACAACAACAACAACAACAACGTCAAATAAACAACAACAACAACGTCAAATAAACAACAACAACAACAACAATGTCAACAACAACAACTACGTCAAATAAACAACAACAACAACGTCAACAACAACTACGTCAAATAAACAACAACAACAACAACGTCAAATAAACAACAACAACAAAAACAATGTCAAATAAACAACAACAACAACGTCAAATAAATAACAACAACAACAACAACAACAACAATAACAACAACGTCAAATAAATAACAACAACAACGTCAAATAAACAACAACAACAACGTCAAATAAACAACTACAAAAACAACAACAACATCAACAACAACAAAAACATCAAATAAACAACAACAACAACAATAACAATAACATCAACAACAACAACGTCAAATAAACAACCACAACAACACCGTCAAATAAACAACAACAACAACAACAGCAACGTCAAATAAACAACAACAACAACAACGTCAAATAAACAACAACAACAACAACAACGTCAAATAAACTACAACAACAACAATGTCAACAACAACAACGTCGAATAAACAACAACAACTACGTCAAATAAACAACAACAACAACGTCAAATAAACAACAACAACAACAATGTCAAATAAACAACAACAACAACAATGTCAAATAAACAACAACAACATCAAATAAACAACAACAACAACGTCAAATAAACAACAACAATAACAACAACAACGTCAAATAAACAACAACAACGTCAAATAAACAACAACAACAACGTCAAATAAACAACAACAATAACAACAACAACGTCAAATAAACAACAACAACGTCAAATAAACAACAACAACAACATCAACAACAACAAAAACGTCAAATAAACAACAACAACAACGTACACAAACAACAACTACGTCAAATAAACAACAACAACAACAACAATGTCAAATAAACAACAACAACACCAACGTCAAATAAACAACAACAACAACATCAAATAAACAACAACAACAACAACAACGTCAAATAAACAACAATAATAACAACAACAACAATGTCAAATAAACAACAACAACAACGTCAAATAAACAATAACAACAACGTCAAATAAACAACAACAACAACAACATCAACAACAACAAAAACGTCAAATAAACAACAACAACAACAACGTCAACAACAATAACTATGTCAAATAAACAACAACAACAACGTCATATAAACAACAACAACAATGTCAATAACAAAAACGTCAAATAAACAATAACAACAACGTCAAATAAACAACAACAACTAAAACAACGTCAAATAAACAACAACACCAACAACGTCAACAACAACGACAACAATGTCAAATAAGCAACAACAGCAACAACAACGTCAACAACAACAACAATGTCAAATAAACAACAACAACGTCAAATAAACAACAATATCTAAAACAACGTCAAATAAAAAACAACGTCAACAACATCAACAACGTGAAATAAACAACAACAACAACAACAACAACGTCAAATAAACAACAACAACGTCAACAACAACAACAACGTCAAATAAACAACAACAACAACAACAACGTCAAATAAACAACAACAACAACAACACCGTCAAATAAACAACAACAACAACGTCAAATAAACAACAACAACAACAACGTCAAATAAACAACAACAACAACGTCAAATAAACAACAACAACAACAACAATGTCAACAACAACAACTACGTCAAATAAACAACAACAACAACGTCAACAACAACTACGTCAAATAAACAACAACAACAACAACGTCAAATAAACAACAACAACAAAAACAATGTCAAATAAACAACAACAACAACGTCAAATAAATAACAACAACAACAACAACAACAACAACACCAACGTCAAATAAATAACAACAACAACGTCAAATAAACAACAACAACAACGTCAAATAAACAACTACAAAAACAACAACAACATCAACAACAACAAAAACATCAAATAAACAACAACAACAACAATAACAATAACATCAACAACAACAACGTCAAATAAACAACCACAACAACACCGTCAAATAAACAACAACAACAACAACAGCAACGTCAAATAAACAACAACAACAACAACGTCAAATAAACAACAATAACAACAACGTCAAATAAACAACAACAACAACAATGTCAACAACAACAACGTCGAATAAACAACAACAACTACGTCAAATAAACAACAACAACAACGTCAAATAAACAACAACAACAACAATGTCAAATAAACAACAACAACAACAATGTCAAATAAACAACAACAACAACATCAAATAAACAACAACAACAACGTCAAATAAACAACAACAATAACAACAACAACGTCAAATAAACAACAACAACGTCAAATAAACAACAACAACAACATCAACAACAACAAAAACGTCAAATAAACAACAACAACAACAACGTCAACAACAACAACTACGTCAAATAAACAACAACAACAACAACAACAATGTCAACAACAATAGTGTCAAATAAACAACAACAATGCCAAATAAACAACAACAACTAAAACAACGTCAAATAAACAACAACAACAACAACAACAAAAACGTCAAATAAACAACAACACCAACAACAACAACAACAACAATGTCAAATAAACAACAACAACAACGTCAACAACAACAACAATGTCAAATAAACAACAACAACAACGTCAAATAAACAACAACAACAACAACAATGTCAAATAAACAACAACAACAACGTCAAATAAACAACAAAAACAACAACAACAACGTCAAATAAACAACAACAACGTCAAATAAACAACAACAACAACAACGTCAAATAAATAACAACAACAACAACAACAACGTCAAATAAACAACAACAACAACAACGTCAAATAAACAACAACAACAACAACAACAACGTCAAATAAACAACAACAACGTCAAATAAACAACAACAACAACAACGCAAATAAATAACAACAACAACAACAACGTCAAATAAACAACAACAACAACAACAACGTCAAATAAACAACAACAACAACAACAACAACGTCAAATAAACAACAGCAACAACAATAACAACGTCAAATAAACAACAACAACAACAACAACAACAACGTCAACAACAACAACAACGTCAAATAAACAACAACAACAACGTCAAATAAACAACAACAACAACAACAACGTCAAATAAACAACAGCAACAACAACGTCAAATAAACAACAACAATAACAACAACGTCAAATAAGCAACAACAACAACAACAAATACAACAACAACAACAACAACGTCAAATAACAAAAACAACGTCAAATAAACAACAATAACAATGTCAAATAAACAATAACAACAACAACAACGTCAAATAAATAACAACAACAACGTCAAATAAACAACAACAACACCAACGTCAAATAAACAACAACAACAACATCAAATAAACAACAACAACAACAACGTCAAATAAACAACAATAATAACAACAACAACAATGTCAAATAAACAACAACAACAACGTCAAATAAACAATAACAACAACGTCAAATAAACAACAACAGCAACAACATCAACAACAACAAAAACGTCAAATAAACAACAACAACAACAACGTCAACAACAATAACTATGTCAAATAAACAACAACAACAACGTCATATAAACAACAACAATGTCAATAACAAAAACGTCAAATAAACAATAACAACAACGTCAAATAAACAACAACAACTAAAACAACGTCAAATAAACAACAACACCAACAACGTCAACAACAACGACAACAATGTCAAATAAGCAACAACAGCAACAACAACGTCAACAACAACAACAATGTCAAATAAACAACAACAACGTCAAATAAACAACAATATCTAAAACAACGTCAAATAAAAAACAACGTCAACAACATCAACAACGTGAAATAAACAACAACAACAACGTCAAATAAACAACAACAACGTCAACAACAACAACAACGTCAAATAAACAACAACAACAACAACAACGTCAAATAAACAACAACAACAACAACACCGTCAAATAAACAACAACAACAACGTCAAATAAACAACAACAACAACAACGTCAAATAAACAACAACAACAACGTCAAATAAACAACAACAACAACAACAACAACAATGTCAACAACAACAACAACGTCAAATAAACAACAACAACAACGTCAAATAAACAACAACAACAACAACGTCAAATAAACAACAGCAACAACAACGTCAAATAAACAACAACAATAACAACAACGTCAAATAAGCAACAACAACAACAACAAATACAACAACAACAACAACAACGTCAAATAACAAAAACAACGTCAAATAAACAACAATAACAACGTCAAATAAACAACAACAACAACAACAGCAACAACGTCAAATAAACAATAACAACAACAACAACGTCAAATAAATAACAACAACAACGTCAAATAAACAACAACAACACCAACGTCAAATAAACAACAACAACAACAACATCAAATAAACAACAACAATAACAACAACAACAATGTCAAATAAACAACAACAACAACGTCAAATAAACAATAACAACAACGTCAAATAAACAACAACAACAACAACATCAACAACAACAAAAACGTCAAATAAACAACAACAACAACAACGTCAACAACAATAACTATGTCAAATAAACAACAACAACAACGTCATATAAACAACAACAACAATGTCAATAACAAAAACGTCAAATAAACAATAACAACAACGTCAAATAAACAACAACAACTAAAACAACGTCAAATAAACAACAACACCAACAACGTCAACAACAACGACAACAATGTCAAATAAGCAACAACAGCAACAACAACGTCAACAACAACAACAATGTCAAATAAACAACAACAACGTCAAATAAACAACAATATCTAAAACAACGTCAAATAAAAAACAACGTCAACAACATCAACAACGTGAAATAAACAACAACAACAACAACAATGTCAAATAAACAACAACAACGTCAACAACAACAACAACGTCAAATAAACAACAACAACAACAACAACGTCAAATAAACAACAACAACAACAACACCGTCAAATAAACAACAACAACAACGTCAAATAAACAACAACAACAACAACGTCAAATAAACAACAACAACAACGTCAAATAAACAACAACAACAACGTGAACAACAACAACAACAACAACGTCAAATAAACAACAACAACAACGTCAAATAAACAACAACAACAACAACAATGTCAACAACAACAACTACGTCAAATAAACAACAACAACAACGTCAACAACAACTACGTCAAATAAACAACAACAACAACAACGTCAAATAAACAACAACAACAAAAACAATGTCAAATAAACAACAACAACAACGTCAAATAAATAACAACAACAACAACAACAACAACAACAACGTCAACAACAACAACAATGTCAAATAAATAACAACAACAACGTCAAATAAACAACAACAACAACGTCAAATAAACAACTACAAAAACAACAACAACATCAACAACAACAAAAACATCAAATAAACAACAACAACAACAATAACAATAACATCAACAACAACAACGTCAAATAAACAACCACAACAACACCGTCAAATAAACAACAACAACAACAACAGCAACGTCAAATAAACAACAACAACAACAACGTCAAATAAACAACAACAACAACAACGTCAAATAAACAACAACAACAACAATGTCAACAACAACAACGTCGAATAAACAACAACAACTACGTCAAATAAACAACAACAACAACGTCAAATAAACAACAACAACAACAATGTCAAATAAACAACAACAACAACAATGTCAAATAAACAACATCAACAACATCAAATAAACAACAACAACAACGTCAAATAAACAACAACAATAACAACAACAACGTCAAATAAACAACAACAACGTCAAATAAACAACAACAACAACATCAACAACAACAAAAACGTCAAATAAACAACAACAACAACAACGTACACAAACAACAACTACGTCAAATAAACAACAACAACAACAACAATGTCAACAACAATAATGTCAAATAAACAACAACAATGCCAAATAAACAACAACAACTAAAACAACGTCAAATAAACAACAACAACAACAACAACAACAAAAACGTCAAATAAACAACAACACCAACAACAACAACAATGTCAAATAAACAACAACAACAACGTCAACAACAACAACAATGTCAAATAAACAACAACAACAACGTCAAATAAACAACAACAACAACAACAATGTCAAATAAACAACAACAACAACGTCAAATAAACAACAAAAACAACAACAACAACGTCAAATAAACAACAACAACAACGTCAAATAAACAACAACAACAACATCAACAACAACAAAAACGTCAAATAAACAACAACAACAACGTCAACAACAATAACTATGTCAAATAAACAACAACAACAACGTCATATAAACAACAACAACAATGTCAATAACAAAAACGTCAAATAAACAATAACAACAACGTCAAATAAACAACAACAACTAAAACAACGTCAAATAAACAACAACACCAACAACGTCAACAACAACGACAACAATGTCAAATAAGCAACAACAGCAACAACAACGTCAACAACAACAACAATGTCAAATAAACAACAACAACGTCAAATAAACAACAATATCTAAAACAACGTCAAATAAAAAACAACGTCAACAACATCAACAACGTGAAATAAACAACAACAACAACAACAACAACAACGTCAAATAAACAACAACAACGTCAACAACAACAACAACGTCAAATAAACAACAACAACAACAACAACGTCAAATAAACAACAACAACAACAACACCGTCAAATAAACAACAACAACAACGTCAAATAAACAACAACAACAACAACGTCAAATAAACAACAACAACAACGTCAAATAAACATCAACAACAACGTGAACAACAACAACAACAACAACGTCAAATAAACAACAACAACAACGTCAAATAAACAACAACAACAACAACAATGTCAACAACAACAACTACGTCAAATAAACAACAACAACAACGTCAACAACAACTACGTCAAATAAACAACAACAACAACAACGTCAAATAAACAACAACAACAAAAACAATGTCAAATAAACAACAACAACAACGTCAAATAAATAACAACAACAACAACAACAACAACAATAACAACAACGTCAAATAAATAACAACAACAACGTCAAATAAACAACAACAACAACGTCAAATAAACAACTACAAAAACAACAACAACATCAACAACAACAAAAACATCAAATAAACAACAACAACAACAATAACAATAACATCAACAACAACAACGTCAAATAAACAACCACAACAACACCGTCAAATAAACAACAACAACAACAACAGCAACGTCAAATAAACAACAACAACAACAACGTCAAATAAACAACAACAACAACAACAACGTCAAATAAACTACAACAACAACAATGTCAACAACAACAACGTCGAATAAACAACAACAACTACGTCAAATAAACAACAACAACAACGTCAAATAAACAACAACAACAACAATGTCAAATAAACAACAACAACAACAATGTCAAATAAACAACAACAACATCAAATAAACAACAACAACAACGTCAAATAAACAACAACAATAACAACAACAACGTCAAATAAACAACAACAACGTCAAATAAACAACAACAACAACGTCAAATAAACAACAACAATAACAACAACAACGTCAAATAAACAACAACAACGTCAAATAAACAACAACAACAACATCAACAACAACAAAAACGTCAAATAAACAACAACAACAACGTACACAAACAACAACTACGTCAAATAAACAACAACAACAACAACAATGTCAAATAAACAACAACAACACCAACGTCAAATAAACAACAACAACAACATCAAATAAACAACAACAACAACAACAACGTCAAATAAACAACAATAATAACAACAACAACAATGTCAAATAAACAACAACAACAACGTCAAATAAACAATAACAACAACGTCAAATAAACAACAACAACAACAACATCAACAACAACAAAAACGTCAAATAAACAACAACAACAACAACGTCAACAACAATAACTATGTCAAATAAACAACAACAACAACGTCATATAAACAACAACAACAATGTCAATAACAAAAACGTCAAATAAACAATAACAACAACGTCAAATAAACAACAACAACTAAAACAACGTCAAATAAACAACAACACCAACAACGTCAACAACAACGACAACAATGTCAAATAAGCAACAACAGCAACAACAACGTCAACAACAACAACAATGTCAAATAAACAACAACAACGTCAAATAAACAACAATATCTAAAACAACGTCAAATAAAAAACAACGTCAACAACATCAACAACGTGAAATAAACAACAACAACAACAACAACAACGTCAAATAAACAACAACAACGTCAACAACAACAACAACGTCAAATAAACAACAACAACAACAACAACGTCAAATAAACAACAACAACAACAACACCGTCAAATAAACAACAACAACAACGTCAAATAAACAACAACAACAACAACGTCAAATAAACAACAACAACAACGTCAAATAAACAACAACAACAACAACAATGTCAACAACAACAACTACGTCAAATAAACAACAACAACAACGTCAACAACAACTACGTCAAATAAACAACAACAACAACAACGTCAAATAAACAACAACAACAAAAACAATGTCAAATAAACAACAACAACAACGTCAAATAAATAACAACAACAACAACAACAACAACAACACCAACGTCAAATAAATAACAACAACAACGTCAAATAAACAACAACAACAACGTCAAATAAACAACTACAAAAACAACAACAACATCAACAACAACAAAAACATCAAATAAACAACAACAACAACAATAACAATAACATCAACAACAACAACGTCAAATAAACAACCACAACAACACCGTCAAATAAACAACAACAACAACAACAGCAACGTCAAATAAACAACAACAACAACAACGTCAAATAAACAACAATAACAACAACGTCAAATAAACAACAACAACAACAATGTCAACAACAACAACGTCGAATAAACAACAACAACTACGTCAAATAAACAACAACAACAACGTCAAATAAACAACAACAACAACAATGTCAAATAAACAACAACAACAACAATGTCAAATAAACAACAACAACAACATCAAATAAACAACAACAACAACGTCAAATAAACAACAACAATAACAACAACAACGTCAAATAAACAACAACAACGTCAAATAAACAACAACAACAACATCAACAACAACAAAAACGTCAAATAAACAACAACAACAACAACGTCAACAACAACAACTACGTCAAATAAACAACAACAACAACAACAACAATGTCAACAACAATAGTGTCAAATAAACAACAACAATGCCAAATAAACAACAACAACTAAAACAACGTCAAATAAACAACAACAACAACAACAACAAAAACGTCAAATAAACAACAACACCAACAACAACAACAACAACAATGTCAAATAAACAACAACAACAACGTCAACAACAACAACAATGTCAAATAAACAACAACAACAACGTCAAATAAACAACAACAACAACAACAATGTCAAATAAACAACAACAACAACGTCAAATAAACAACAAAAACAACAACAACAACGTCAAATAAACAACAACAACGTCAAATAAACAACAACAACAACAACGTCAAATAAATAACAACAACAACAACAACAACGTCAAATAAACAACAACAACAACAACGTCAAATAAACAACAACAACAACAACAACAACGTCAAATAAACAACAACAACGTCAAATAAACAACAACAACAACAACGCAAATAAATAACAACAACAACAACAACGTCAAATAAACAACAACAACAACAACAACGTCAAATAAACAACAACAACAACAACAACAACGTCAAATAAACAACAGCAACAACAATAACAACGTCAAATAAACAACAACAACAACAACAACAACAACAACGTCAACAACAACAACAACGTCAAATAAACAACAACAACAACGTCAAATAAACAACAACAACAACAACAACGTCAAATAAACAACAGCAACAACAACGTCAAATAAACAACAACAATAACAACAACGTCAAATAAGCAACAACAACAACAACAAATACAACAACAACAACAACAACGTCAAATAACAAAAACAACGTCAAATAAACAACAATAACAATGTCAAATAAACAATAACAACAACAACAACGTCAAATAAATAACAACAACAACGTCAAATAAACAACAACAACACCAACGTCAAATAAACAACAACAACAACATCAAATAAACAACAACAACAACAACGTCAAATAAACAACAATAATAACAACAACAACAATGTCAAATAAACAACAACAACAACGTCAAATAAACAATAACAACAACGTCAAATAAACAACAACAGCAACAACATCAACAACAACAAAAACGTCAAATAAACAACAACAACAACAACGTCAACAACAATAACTATGTCAAATAAACAACAACAACAACGTCATATAAACAACAACAATGTCAATAACAAAAACGTCAAATAAACAATAACAACAACGTCAAATAAACAACAACAACTAAAACAACGTCAAATAAACAACAACACCAACAACGTCAACAACAACGACAACAATGTCAAATAAGCAACAACAGCAACAACAACGTCAACAACAACAACAATGTCAAATAAACAACAACAACGTCAAATAAACAACAATATCTAAAACAACGTCAAATAAAAAACAACGTCAACAACATCAACAACGTGAAATAAACAACAACAACAACGTCAAATAAACAACAACAACGTCAACAACAACAACAACGTCAAATAAACAACAACAACAACAACAACGTCAAATAAACAACAACAACAACAACACCGTCAAATAAACAACAACAACAACGTCAAATAAACAACAACAACAACAACGTCAAATAAACAACAACAACAACGTCAAATAAACAACAACAACAACGTGAACAACAACAACAACAACAACGTCAAATAAACAACAACAACAACGTCAAATAAACAACAACAACAACAACAATGTCAACAACAACAACTACGTCAAATAAACAACAACAACGTCAAATAAACAACAACAACAACGTCAAATAAACAACAACAACAAAAACAATGTCAAATAAACAACAACAACAACGTCAAATAAATAACAACAACAACAACAACAACAACAACGTCAAATAAATAACAACAACAACGTCAAATAAACAACAACAACAACGTCAAATAAACAACTACAAAAACAACAACAACATCAACAACAACAAAAACATCAAATAAACAACAACAACAACAATAACAATAACATCAACAACAACAACAACGTCAAATAAACAACCACAACAACACCGTCAAATAAACAACAACAACAACAACAGCAACGTCAAATAAACAACAACAACAACAACGTCAAATAAACAACAACAACAACAACGTCAAATAAACAACAACAACAATGTCAACAACAACAACGTCGAATAAACAACAACAACTACGTCAAATAAACAACAACAACAACGTCAAATAAACAACAACAACAACAATGTCAAATAAACAACAACAACAACAATGTCAAATAAACAACAACAACAACATCAAATAAACAACAACAACAACAACGTCAAATAAACAACAACAATAACAACAACAACGTCAAATAAACAACAACAACGTCAAATAAACAACAACAACAACATCAACAACAACAAAAACGTCAAATAAACAACAACAACAACAACGTCAACAACAACAACTACGTCAAATAAACAACAACAACAACAATAATGTCAACAACAATAATGTCAAATAAACAACAACAATGCCAAATAAACAACAACAACTAAAACAACGTCAAATAAACAACAACAACAACAACAACAACAACAACAAAAACGTCAAATAAACAACAACACCAACAACAACAACAACAACATTGTCAAATAAACAACAACAACAACGTCAACAACAACAACAACAATGTCAAATAAACAACAACAACAACGTCAAATAAACAACAACAACAACAACGTCAAATAAACAACAACAACGTCAAATAAACAACAACAACAACAACGTCAAATAAATAACAACAACAACAACAACGTCAAATAAACAACAACAACAACAACAACGTCAAATAAACAACAACAACGACAACAACGTCAAATAAACAACAGCAACAACAATAACAACGTCAAATAAACAACAACAACAACAACAACAACAACAATGTCAACAACAACAACAACGTCAAATAAACAACAACAACAACGTCAAATAAACAACAACAACAACAACAACGTCAAATAAACAACAGCAACAACAACGTCAAATAAACAACAACAATAACAACAACGTCAAATAAGCAACAACAACAACAACAAATACAACAACAACAACAACAACGTCAAATAACAAAAACAACGTCAAATAAACAACAATAACAACGTCAAATAAACAACAACAACAACAACAACAACAACAACGTCAAATAAACAATAACAACAACAACAACGTCAAATAAATAACAACAACAACGTCAAATAAACAACAACAACACCAACGTCAAATAAACAACAACAACAACAACAACATCAAATAAACAACAACAATAACAACAACAACAATGTCAAATAAACAACAACAACAACGTCAAATAAACAATAACAACAACGTCAAATAAACAACAACAACAAAAACGTCAAATAAACAACAACAACAACAACGTCAACAACAATAACTATGTCAAATAAACAACAACAACAACGTCATATAAACAACAACAACAATGTCAATAACAAAAACGTCAAATAAACAATAACAACAACGTCAAATAAACAACAACAACTAAAACAACGTCAAATAAACAACAACACCAACAACGTCAACAACAACGACAACAATGTCAAATAAGCAACAACAGCAACAACAACGTCAACAACAACAACAATGTCAAATAAACAACAACAACGTCAAATAAACAACAATATCTAAAACAACGTCAAATAAAAAACAACGTCAACAACATCAACAACGTGAAATAAACAACAACAACAACAACAACAATGTCAAATAAACAACAACAACGTCAACAACAACAACAACGTCAAATAAACAACAACAACAACAACAACGTCAAATAAACAACAACAACAACAACACCGTCAAATAAACAACAACAACAACGTCAAATAAACAACAACAACAACAACGTCAAATAAACAACAACAACAACGTCAAATAAACAACAACAACAACGTGAACAACAACAACAACAACAACAACGTCAAATAAACAACAACAACAACGTCAAATAAACAACAACAACAACAACAATGTCAACAACAACAACTACGTCAAATAAACAACAACAACAACGTCAACAACAACTACGTCAAATAAACAACAACAACAACAACGTCAAATAAACAACAACAACAAAAACAATGTCAAATAAACAACAACAACAACGTCAAATAAATAACAACAACAACAACAACAACAACAACAACAACAACAACAACAACGTCAAATAAATAACAACAACAACGTCAAATAAACAACAACAACAACGTCAAATAAACAACTACAAAAACAACAACAACATCAACAACAACAAAAACATCAAATAAACAACAACAACAACAATAACAATAACATCAACAACAACAACGTCAAATAAACAACCACAACAACACCGTCAAATAAACAACAACAACAACAACAGCAACGTCAAATAAACAACAACAACAACAACGTCAAATAAACAACAACAACAACAACGTCAAATAAACAACAACAACAACAATGTCAACAACAACAACGTCGAATAAACAACAACAACTACGTCAAATAAACAACAACAACAACGTCAAATAAACAACAACAACAACAATGTCAAATAAACAACAACAACAACAATGTCAAATAAACAACAACAACAACATCAAATAAACAACAACAACAACGTCAAATAAACAACAACAATAACAACAACAACGTCAAATAAACAACAACAACGTCAAATAAACAACAAAAACAACATCAACAACAACAAAAACGTCAAATAAACAACAACAACGTACACAAACAACAACTACGTCAAATAAACAACAACAACAACAACAATGTCAACAACAATAATGTCAAATAAACAACAACAATGCCAAATAAACAACAACAACTAAAACAACGTCAAATAAACAACAACAACAACAACAACAAAAACGTCAAATAAACAACAACACCACCAACAACAACAACAATGTCAAATAAACAACAACAACAACGTCAACAACAACAACAATGTCAAATAAACAACAACAACAACGTCAAATAAACAACAACAACAACAACGTCAAATAAACAACAACAACAAAAAAAATGTCAAATAAACAACAACAACAACGTCAAATAAATAACAACAACAACAACAACAACAACAACAACGTCAAATAAATAACAACAACAACGTCAAATAAACAACAACAACAACGTCAAATAAACAACTACAAAAACAACAACAACATCAACAACAACAAAAACATCAAATAAACAACAACAACAACAATAACAATAACATCAACAACAACAACAACGTCAAATAAACAACCACAACAACACCGTCAAATAAACAACAACAACAACAACATCAACGTCAAATAAACAACAACAACAACAACAACGTCAAATAAACAACAACAACAACGTCAAATAAACAACAACAACAATGTCAACAACAACAACGTCGAATAAACAACAACAACTACGTCAAATAAACAACAACAACAACGTCAAATAAACAACAACAACAACAATGTCAAATAAACAACAACAACAACAATGTCAAATAAACAACAACAACAACATCAAATAAACAACAACAACAACAACGTCAAATAAACAACATAAATAACAACAACAACGTCAAATAAACAACCACAACGTCAAATAAACAACAACAACAACATCAACAACAACAAAAACGTCAAATAAACAACAACAACAACAACGTCAACAACAACAACTACGTCAAATAAACAACAACAACAACAACAATGTCAACAACAATAATGTCAAATAAACAACAACAATGCCAAATAAACAACAACAACTAAAACAACGTCAAATAAACAACAACAACAACAACAACAACAAAAACGTCAAATAAACAACAACACCAACAACAACAACAACAACATTGTCAAATAAACAACAACAACAACGTCGATAACAACAACAACAATGTCAAATAAACAACAACAACAACGTCAAATAAACAACAACAACAACAACGTCAAATAAACAACAACAACGTCAAATAAACAACAACAACAACAACGTCAAATAAATAACAACAACAACAACGTCAAATAAACAACAACAACAACAACAACAACGTCAAATAAACAACAACAACGACAACAACGTCAAATAAACAACAGCAACAACAATAACAACGTCAAATAAACAACAACAACAACAACAACAACAACAACAACAACAACAATGTCAACAACAACAACAACGTCAAATAAACAACAACAACAACGTCAAATAAACAACAACAACAACAACAACGTCAAATAAACAACAACAACAACAACGTCAAATAAACAACAACAATAACAACAACGTCAAATAAGCAACAACAACAACAACAAATACAACAACAACAACAACGTCAAATAACAAAAACAACGTCAAATAAACAACAATAACAACGTCAAATAAACAACAACAACAACAACAGCAACAACGTCAAATAAACAATAACAACAACAACAACGTCAAATAAATAACAACAACAACGTCAAATAAACAACAACAACACCAACGTCAAATAAACAACAACAACAACAACATCAAATAAACAACAACAATAACAACAACAACAATGTCAAATAAACAACAACAACAACGTCAAATAAACAATAACAACAACGTCAAATAAACAACAACAACAACAACATCAACAACAACAAAAACGTCAAATAAACAACAACAACAACAACGTCAACAACAATAACTATGTCAAATAAACAACAACAACAACGTCATATAAACAACAACAACAATGTCAATAACAAAAACGTCAAATAAACAATAACAACAACGTCAAATAAACAACAACAACTAAAACAACGTCAAATAAACAACAACACCAACAACGTCAACAACAACGACAACAATGTCAAATAAGCAACAACAGCAACAACAACGTCAACAACAACAACAATGTCAAATAAACAACAACAACGTCAAATAAACAACAATATCTAAAACAACGTCAAATAAAAAACAACGTCAACAACATCAACAACGTGAAATAAACAACAACAACAACAACAACAACAACAACAACAATGTCAAATAAACAACAACAACGTCAACAACAACAACAACGTCAAATAAACAACAACAACAACAACAACGTCAAATAAACAACAACAACAACAACACCGTCAAATAAACAACAACAACAACGTCAAATAAACAACAACAACAACAACGTCAAATAAACAACAACAACAACGTCAAATAAACAACAACAACAACAAGAACAACAACAACAACAACAACAACGTCAAATAAACAACAACAACAACGTCAAATAAACAACAACAACAACAACAATGTCAACAACAACAACTACGTCAAATAAACAACAACAACAACGTCAACAACAACTACGTCAAATAAACAACAACAACAACAACGTCAAATAAACAACAACAACAAAAACAATGTCAAATAAACAACAACAACAACGTCAAATAAATAACAACAACAACAACAACAACAACAACAACGTCAAATAAATAACAACAACAACGTCAAATAAACAACAACAACAACGTCAAATAAACAACTACAAAAACAACAACAACATCAACAACAACAAAAACATCAAATAAACAACAACAACAACAATAACAATAACATCAACAACAACAACGTCAAATAAACAACCACAACAACACCGTCAAATAAACAACAACAACAACAACAGCAACGTCAAATAAACAACAATAACAACAACGTCAAATAAACAACAACAACAACAACGTCAAATAAACAACAACAACAACAATGTCAACAACAACAACGTCGAATAAACAACAACAACTACGTCAAATAAACAACAACAACAACGTCAAATAAACAACAACAACAACAATGTCAAATAAACAACAACAACAACAATGTCAAATAAACAACAACAACAACAACATCAAATAAACAACAACAACAACGTCAAATAAACAACAACAATAACAACAACAACGTCAAATAAACAACAACAAAGTCAAATAAACAACAACAACAACATCAACAACAACAAAAACGTCAAATAAACAACAACAACAACAACGTACACAAACAACAACTACGTCAAATAAACAACAACAACAACAACAACAATGTCAACAACAATAATGTCAAATAAACAACAACAATGCCAAATAAACAACAACAACTAAAACAACGTCAAATAAACAACAACAACAACAACAACAAAAACGTCAAATAAACAACAACACCACCAACAACAACAACAATGTCAAATAAACAACAACAACAACGTCAACAACAACAACAATGTCAAATAAACAACAACAACAACGTCAAATAAACAACAACAACAACAACAATGTCAAATAAACAACAACAACAACGTCAAATAAACAACAAAAACAACAACAACAACGTCAAATAAACAACAACAACAACGTCAAATAAACAACAACAACAACAACATCAACAACAACAAAAACGTCAAATAAACAACAACAACAACAACGTCAACAACAATAACTATGTCAAATAAACAACAACAACAACAACGTCATATAAACAACAACAACAATGTCAATAACAAAAACGTCAAATAAACAATAACAACAACGTCAAATAAACAACAACAACTAAAACAACGTCAAATAAACAACAACACCAACAACGTCAACAACAACGACAACAATGTCAAATAAGCAACAACAGCAACAACAACGTCAACAACAACAACAATGTCAAATAAACAACAACAACGTCAAATAAACAACAATATCTAAAACAACGTCAAATAAAAAACAACGTCAACAACATCAACAACGTGAAATAAACAACAACAACAACAACAACAACAACGTCAAATAAACAACAACAACGTCAACAACAACAACAACGTCAAATAAACAACAACAACAACAACAACGTCAAATAAACAACAACAACAACAACACCGTCAAATAAACAACAACAACAACGTCAAATAAACAACAACAACAACAACGTCAAATAAACAACAACAACAACGTCAAATAAACAACAACAACAACGTGAACAACAACAACAACAACAACGTCAAATAAACAACAACAACAACGTCAAATAAACAACAACAACAACAACAATGTCAACAACAACAACTACGTCAAATAAACAACAACAACAACGTCAACAACAACTACGTCAAATAAACAACAACAACAACAACGTCAAATAAACAACAACAACAAAAACAATGTCAAATAAACAACAACAACAACGTCAAATAAATAACAACAACAACAACAACAACAACAACGTCAAATAAATAACAACAACAACGTCAAATAAACAACAACAACAACGTCAAATAAACAACTACAAAAACAACAACAACATCAACAACAACAAAAACATCAAATAAACAACAACAACAACAATAACAATAACATCAACAACAACAACGTCAAATAAACAACCACAACAACACCGTCAAATAAACAACAACAACAACAACAGCAACGTCAAATAAACAACAACAACAACAACGTCAAATAAACAACAACAACAACAACGTCAAATAAACAACAACAACAACAATGTCAACAACAACAACGTCGAATAAACAACAACAACTACGTCAAATAAACAACAACAACAACGTCAAATAAACAACAACAACAACAACAATGTCAAATAAACAACAACAACAACAATGTCAAATAAACAACAACAACAACATCAAATAAACAACAACAACAACGTCAAATAAACAACAACAATAACAACAACAACGTCAAATAAACAACAACAACGTCAAATAAACAACAACAACAACATCAACAACAACAAAAACGTCAAATAAACAACAACAACAACATCAACAACAACAAAAACGTCAAATAAACAACAACAACAACAACAACGTCAAGAACAACAACTACGTCAAATAAACAACAACAACAACAACAATGTCAACAACAATAATGTCAAATAAACAACAACAATGCCAAATAAACAACAACAACTAAAACAACGTCAAATAAACAACAACAACAACAACAACAAAAACGTCAAATAAACAACAACACCAACAACAACAACAACAACAATGTCAAATAAACAACAACAACAACGTCAACAACAACAACAATGTCAAATAAACAACAACAACAACGTCAAATAAACAACAACAACAACAACAATGTCAAATAAACAACAACAACAACGTCAAATAAACAACAAAAACAACAACAACAACGTCAAATAAACAACAACAACGTCAAATAAACAACAACAACAACAACGTCAAATAAATAACAACAACAACAACAACAACGTCAAATAAACAACAACAACAACAACAACGTCAAATAAACAACAACAACAACAACAACAACGTCAAATAAACAACAACAACGTCAAATAAACAAAAACAACAACAACGCAAATAAATAACAACAACAACAACAACGTCAAATAAACAACAACAACAACAACAACGTCAAATAAACAACAACAACGACAACAACAACGTCAAATAAACAACAACAACAACAATAACAACGTCAAATAAACAACAACAACAACAACAACAACAACAACGTCAACAACAACAACAACGTCAAATAAAAAACAACAACGTCAAATAAACAACAACAACAACAACAACGTCAAATAAACAACAGCAACAACAACGTCAAATAAACAACAACAATAACAACAACGTCAAATAAGCAACAACAACAACAAATACAACAACAACAACAACGTCAAATAACAAAAACAACGTCAAATAAACAACAATAACAATGTCAAATAAACAACAACAACAACAACAACAACAGCAACAACGTCAAATAAACAATAACAACAACAACAACGTCAAATAAATAACAACAACAACGTCAAATAAACAACAACAACACCAACGTCAAATAAACAACAACAACAACATCAAATAAACAACAACAACAACAACGTCAAATAAACAACAATAATAACAACAACAACAATGTCAAATAAACAACAACAACAACGTCAAATAAATAATAACAACAACGTCAAATAAACAACAACAACAACAACATCAACAACAACAAAAACGTCAAATAAACAACAACAACAACAACGTCAACAACAATAACTATGTCAAATAAACAACAACAACAACGTCAAATAAACAACAACAACAACAACAATGTCAACAACAACAACTACGTCAAATAAACAACAACAACAACGTCAACAACAACTACGTCAAATAAACAACAACAACAACAACGTCAAATAAACAACAACAACAAAAACAATGTCAAATAAACAACAACAACAACGTCAAATAAATAACAACAACAACAACAACAACAACAACAACAACGTCAAATAAATAACAACAACAACGTCAAATAAACAACAACAACAACGTCAAATAAACAACTACAAAAACAACAACAACATCAACAACAACAAAAACATCAAATAAACAACAACAACAACAATAACAATAACATCAACAACAACAACGTCAAATAAACAACCACAACAACACCGTCAAATAAACAACAACAACAACAACAGCAACGTCAAATAAACAACAACAACAACAACGTCAAATAAACAACAACAACAACAACGTCAAATAAACAACAACAACAACAATGTCAACAACAACAACGTCGAATAAACAACAACAACTACGTCAAATAAACAACAACAACAACGTCAAATAAACAACAACAACAACAACAATGTCAAATAAACAACAACAACAACAATGTCAAATAAACAACAACAACAACATCAAATAAACAACAACAACAACGTCAAATAAACAACAACAATAACAACAACAACGTCAAATAAACAACAACAACGTCAAATAAACAACAACAACAACATCAACAACAACAAAAACGTCAAATAAACAACAACAACAACATCAACAACAACAAAAACGTCAAATAAACAACAACAACAACAACAACGTCAAGAACAACAACTACGTCAAATAAACAACAACAACAACAACAATGTCAACAACAATAATGTCAAATAAACAACAACAATGCCAAATAAACAACAACAACTAAAACAACGTCAAATAAACAACAACAACAACAACAACAAAAACGTCAAATAAACAACAACACCAACAACAACAACAACAACAATGTCAAATAAACAACAACAACAACGTCAACAACAACAACAATGTCAAATAAACAACAACAACAACGTCAAATAAACAACAACAACAACAACAATGTCAAATAAACAACAACAACAACGTCAAATAAACAACAAAAACAACAACAACAACGTCAAATAAACAACAACAACGTCAAATAAACAACAACAACAACAACGTCAAATAAATAACAACAACAACAACAACAACGTCAAATAAACAACAACAACAACAACAACGTCAAATAAACAACAACAACAACAACAACAACGTCAAATAAACAACAACAACGTCAAATAAACAAAAACAACAACAACGCAAATAAATAACAACAACAACAACAACGTCAAATAAACAACAACAACAACAACAACGTCAAATAAACAACAACAACGACAACAACAACGTCAAATAAACAACAACAACAACAATAACAACGTCAAATAAACAACAACAACAACAACAACAACAACAACGTCAACAACAACAACAACGTCAAATAAAAAACAACAACGTCAAATAAACAACAACAACAACAACAACGTCAAATAAACAACAGCAACAACAACGTCAAATAAACAACAACAATAACAACAACGTCAAATAAGCAACAACAACAACAAATACAACAACAACAACAACGTCAAATAACAAAAACAACGTCAAATAAACAACAATAACAATGTCAAATAAACAACAACAACAACAACAACAACAGCAACAACGTCAAATAAACAATAACAACAACAACAACGTCAAATAAATAACAACAACAACGTCAAATAAACAACAACAACACCAACGTCAAATAAACAACAACAACAACATCAAATAAACAACAACAACAACAACGTCAAATAAACAACAATAATAACAACAACAACAATGTCAAATAAACAACAACAACAACGTCAAATAAATAATAACAACAACGTCAAATAAACAACAACAACAACAACATCAACAACAACAAAAACGTCAAATAAACAACAACAACAACAACGTCAACAACAATAACTATGTCAAATAAACAACAACAACAACGTCATATAAACAACAACAACAATGTCAATAACAAAAACGTCAAATAAACAATAACAACAACGTCAAATAAACAACAACAACTAAAACAACGTCAAATAAACAACAACACCAACAACGTCAACAACAACGACAACAATGTCAAATAAGCAACAACAGCAACAACAACGTCAACAACAACAACAATGTCAAATAAACAACAACAACGTCAAATAAACAACAATATCTAAAACAACGTCAAATAAAAAACAACGTCAACAACATCAACAACGTGAAATAAACAACAACAACAACGTCAAATAAACAACAACAACATCAACAACAACAACAACGTCAAATAAACAACAACAACAACAACAACGTCAAATAAACAACAACAACAACAACACCGTCAAATAAACAACAACAACAACATCAAATAAACAACAACAACAACAACGTCAAATAAACAACAACAACAACGTCAAATAAACAACAACAACAACGTGAACAACAACAACAACAACAACGTCAAATAAACAACAACAACAACGTCAAATAAACAACAACAACAACAACAATGTCAACAACAACAACTACGTCAAATAAACAACAACAACGTCAAATAAACAACAACAACAACGTCAAATAAACTACAACAACAAAAACAATGTCAAATAAACAACAACAACAACGTCAAATAAATAACAACAACAACAACAACAACAACAACAACGTCAAATAAATAACAACAACAACGTCAAATAAACAACAACAACAACGTCAAATAAACAACTACAAAAACAACAACAACATCAACAACAACAAAAACATCAAATAAACAACAACAACAACAATAACAATAACATCAACAACAACAACAACGTCAAATAAACAACCACAACAACACCGTCAAATAAACAACAACAACAACAACAGCAACGTCAAATAAACAACAACAACAACAACAACGTCAAATAAACAACAACAACAACAACGTCAAATAAACAACAACAACAATGTCAACAACAACAACGTCGAATAAACAACAACAACTACGTCAAATAAACAACAACAACAACGTCAAATAAACAACAACAACAACAATGTCAAATAAACAACAACAACAACAATGTCAAATAAACAACAACAACAACATCAAATAAACAACAACAACAACAACGTCAAATAAACAACAACAATAACAACAACAACGTCAAATAAACAACAACAACAACATCAACAACAACAAAAACGTCAAATAAACAACAACAACAACAACGTCAACAACAATAACTACGTCAAATAAACAACAACAACAACAACAATGTCAACAACAATAATGTCAAATAAACAACAACAATGCCAAATAAACAACAACAACTAAAACAACGTCAAATAAACAACAACAACAACAACAACAAAAACGTCAAATAAACAACAACACCAACAACAACAACAACAACAATGTCAAATAAACAACAACAACAACGTCAACAACAACAACAATGTCAAATAAACAACAACAACAACGTCAAATAAACAACAACAACAACAACAATGTCAAATAAACAACAACAACAACGTCAAATAAACAACAAAAACAACAACAACAACGTCAAATAAACAACAACAACGTCAAATAAACAACAACAACAACAACGTCAAATAAATAACAACAACAACAACAACAACGTCAAATAAACAACAACAACAACAACAACGTCAAATAAACAACAACAACAACAACAACAACGTCAAATAAACAACAACAACGTCAAATAAACAACAACAACGTCAAATAAACAAAAACAACAACAACGCAAATAAATAACAACAACAACAACAACGTCAAATAAACAACAACAACAACAACAACGTCAAATAAACAACAACAACGACAACAACAACGTCAAATAAACAACAACAACAACAATAACAACGTCAAATAAACAACAACAACAACAACAACAACAACAACGTCAACAACAACAACAACGTCAAATAAAAAACAACAACGTCAAATAAACAACAACAACAACAACAACAACGTCAAATAAACAACAGCAACAACAACGTCAAATAAACAACAACAATAACAACAACGTCAAATAAGCAACAACAACAACAAATACAACAACAACAACAACGTCAAATAACAAAAACAACGTCAAATAAACAACAATAACAATGTCAAATAAACAACAACAACAACAACAACAACAGCAACAACGTCAAATAAACAATAACAACAACAACAACGTCAAATAAATAACAACAACAACGTCAAATAAACAACAACAACACCAACGTCAAATAAACAACAACAACAACATCAAATAAACAACAACAACAACAACGTCAAATAAACAACAATAATAACAACAACAACAATGTCAAATAAACAACAACAACAACGTCAAATAAATAATAACAACAACGTCAAATAAACAACAACAACAACAACATCAACAACAACAAAAACGTCAAATAAACAACAACAACAACAACGTCAACAACAATAACTATGTCAAATAAACAACAACAACAACGTCATATAAACAACAACAACAATGTCAATAACAAAAACGTCAAATAAACAATAACAACAACGTCAAATAAACAACAACAACTAAAACAACGTCAAATAAACAACAACACCAACAACGTCAACAACAACGACAACAATGTCAAATAAGCAACAACAGCAACAACAACGTCAACAACAACAACAATGTCAAATAAACAACAACAACGTCAAATAAACAACAATATCTAAAACAACGTCAAATAAAAAACAACGTCAACAACATCAACAACGTGAAATAAACAACAACAACAACGTCAAATAAACAACAACAACATCAACAACAACAACAACGTCAAATAAACAACAACAACAACAACAACGTCAAATAAACAACAACAACAACAACACCGTCAAATAAACAACAACAACAACATCAAATAAACAACAACAACAACAACGTCAAATAAACAACAACAACAACGTCAAATAAACAACAACAACAACGTGAACAACAACAACAACAACAACGTCAAATAAACAACAACAACAACGTCAAATAAACAACAACAACAACAACAATGTCAACAACAACAACTACGTCAAATAAACAACAACAACGTCAAATAAACAACAACAACAACGTCAAATAAACTACAACAACAAAAACAATGTCAAATAAACAACAACAACAACGTCAAATAAATAACAACAACAACAACAACAACAACAACAACGTCAAATAAATAACAACAACAACGTCAAATAAACAACAACAACAACGTCAAATAAACAACTACAAAAACAACAACAACATCAACAACAACAAAAACATCAAATAAACAACAACAACAACAATAACAATAACATCAACAACAACAACAACGTCAAATAAACAACCACAACAACACCGTCAAATAAACAACAACAACAACAACAGCAACGTCAAATAAACAACAACAACAACAACAACGTCAAATAAACAACAACAACAACAACGTCAAATAAACAACAACAACAATGTCAACAACAACAACGTCGAATAAACAACAACAACTACGTCAAATAAACAACAACAACAACGTCAAATAAACAACAACAACAACAATGTCAAATAAACAACAACAACAACAATGTCAAATAAACAACAACAACAACATCAAATAAACAACAACAACAACAACGTCAAATAAACAACAACAATAACAACAACAACGTCAAATAAACAACAACAACAACATCAACAACAACAAAAACGTCAAATAAACAACAACAACAACAACGTCAACAACAATAACTACGTCAAATAAACAACAACAACAACAACAATGTCAACAACAATAATGTCAAATAAACAACAACAATGCCAAATAAACAACAACAACTAAAACAACGTCAAATAAACAACAACAACAACAACAACAAAAACGTCAAATAAACAACAACACCAACAACAACAACAACAACATTGTCAAATAAACAACAACAACAACGTCAACAACAACAACAATGTCAAATAAACAACAACAACAACGTCAAATAAACAACAACAACAACAACAACGTCAAATAAACAACAACAACGTCAAATAAACAACAACAACAACAACGTCAAATAAATAACAACAACAACAACGTCAAATAATCAACAACAACAACAACAACGTCAAATAAACAACAACAACGACAACAACAACGTCAAATAAACAACAGCAACAACAATAACAACGTCAAATAAACAACAACAACAACAACAACAACAACAACAACAACAATGTCAACAACAACAACAACGTCAAATAAACAACAACAACAACGTCAAATAAACAACAACAACAACAACGTCAAATAAACAACAACAACAACAACGTCAAATAAACAACAACAATAACAACAACGTCAAATAAGCAACAACAACAACAACAAATACAACAACAACAACAACGTCAAATAACAAAAACAACGTCAAATAAACAACAATAACAACGTCAAATAAACAACAACAACAACAACAGCAACAACGTCAAATAAACAATAACAACAACAACAACGTCAAATAAATAACAACAACAACGTCAAATAAACAACAACAACACCAACGTCAAATAAACAACAACAACAACAACATCAAATAAACAACAACAACAACAACGTCAAATAAACAACAATAATAACAACAACAACAATGTCAAATAAACAACAACAACAACGTCAAATAAATAATAACAACAACGTCAAATAAACAACAACAACAACAACATCAACAACAACAAAAACGTCAAATAAACAACAACAACAACAACGTCAACAACAACAACTATGTCAAATAAACAACAACAACAACGTCTTATAAACAACAACAACAATGTCAATAACAAAAACGTCAAATAAACAATAACAACAACGTCAAATAAATAACAACAACTAAAACAACGTCAAATAAACAACAACACCAACAACGTCAACAACAACGACAACAATGTCAAATAAGCAACAACAACAACAACAACGTCAACAACAACAACAATGTCAAATAAACAACAACAACGTCAAATAAACAACAACATCTAAAACAACGTCAAATAAAAAACAACGTCAACAACATCAACAACGTGAAATAAACAACAACAACAACAACAACAACGTCAAATAAACAACAACAACGTCAACAACAACAACAACGTCAAATAAACAACAACAACAACAACAACAACGTCAAATAAACAACAACAACAACACCGTCAAATAAACAACAACAACAACGTCAAATAAACAACAACAACAACAACAACAACGTCAAATAAACAACAACAACAACGTCAAATAAACAACAACAACAACAACGTGAACAACAACAACAACGTCAAATAAACAACAACAACAACGTCAAATAAACAACAACAACAACAACAACAACAATGTCAACAACAACAACTACGTCAAATAAACAACAACAACTACGTCAAATAAACAACAACAACAACAACAACGTCAAATAAACAACAACAACAAAAACAATGTCAAATAAACAACAACAACAACGTCAAATAAATAACAACAACAACAACAACAACGTCAAATAAATAACAACAACAACGTCAAATAAACGTCAACAACAACGTCAAATAAACAACTACAAAAACAACAACAGCATCAACAACAACAAAACATCAAATAAACAACAACAACAACAATAACAACAACATCAACAACAACAACGTCAAATAAACAACCACAACAACACCGTCAAATAAACAACAACAACAACAACAACAACAGCAACGTCAAATAAACAATAACAACAACAACGTCAAATAAACAACAACAACAACAACGTCAAATAAACAACAACAACAACAATGTCAACAACAACAACGTCGAATAAACAACAACAACAATGTCAAATAAACAACAACAACTAAAACAACGTCAAATAAACAACAACAACAATAACAACGTCAAATAAACAACAACACCAACAACGACAACAACAACAACAACAATGTCAAATAAACAACAACAACAACAACGTCAATAACAACAACAATGTCAAAAAAACAACAACAACAACGTCAAATAAACAACAACTAAAACAACGTCAAATAAACAACAACAATAACAACAACGTCAAGTAAACAACAACACCAACAACGTCAATAACAACAATGTCAAATAAACAACAACAACGTCAACAACAACAACAATGTCAAATAAACAACAACAACAACAACATCAACGTCAAATAAACAACAACAATAACAACAACGTCAAATAAGCAACAACAACAACAACAAATACAACAACAACAACAACAACGTCAAATAACAAAAACAACGTCAAATAAACAACAATAACAACGTCAAATAAACAACAACAACAACAACAGCAACAACGTCAAATAAACAATAACAACAACAACAACGTCAAATAAATAACAACAACAACGTCAAATAAACAACAACAACACCAACGTCAAATAAACAACAACAACAACAACATCAAATAAACAACAACAATAACAACAACAACAATGTCAAATAAACAACAACAACAACGTCAAATAAACAATAACAACAACGTCAAATAAACAACAACAACAACAACATCAACAACAACAAAAACGTCAAATAAACAACAACAACAACAACGTCAACAACAATAACTATGTCAAATAAACAACAACAACGTCATATAAACAACAACAACAATGTCAATAACAAAAACGTCAAATAAACAATAACAACAACGTCAAATAAACAACAACAACTAAAACAACGTCAAATAAACAACAACACCAACAACGTCAACAACAACGACAACAATGTCAAATAAGCAACAACAGCAACAACAACGTCAACAACAACAACAATGTCAAATAAACAACAACAACGTCAAATAAACAACAATATCTAAAACAACGTCAAATAAAAAACAACGTCAACAACATCAACAACGTGAAATAAACAACAACAACAACAACAACAACAACAACAACAATGTCAAATAAACAACAACAACGTCAACAACAACAACAACGTCAAATAAACAACAACAACAACAACAACGTCAAATAAACAACAACAACAACACCGTCAAATAAACAACAACAACAACGTCAAATAAACAACAACAACAACAACGTCAAATAAACAACAACAACAACGTCAAATAAACAACAACAACAACGTGAACAACAACAACAACAACAACAACGTCAAATAAACAACAACAACAACGTCAAATAAACAACAACAACAACAACAATGTCAACAACAACAACTACGTCAAATAAACAACAACAACAACGTCAACAACAACTACGTCAAATAAACAACAACAACAACAACGTCAAATAAACAACAACAACAAAAACAATGTCAAATAAACAACAACAACAACGTCAAATAAATAACAACAACAACAACAACAACAACAACAACAACAACGTCAAATAAATAACAACAACAACGTCAAATAAACAACAACAACAACGTCAAATAAACAACTACAAAAACAACAACAACATCAACAACAACAAAAACATCAAATAAACAACAACAACAACAATAACAATAACATCAACAACAACAACGTCAAATAAACAACCACAACAACACCGTCAAATAAACAACAACAACAACAACAGCAACGTCAAATAAACAACAACAACAACAACGTCAAATAAACAACAACAACAACAACGTCAAATAAACAACAACAACAACAATGTCAACAACAACAACGTCGAATAAACAACAACAACTACGTCAAATAAACAACAACAACAACGTCAAATAAACAACAACAACAACAACAATGTCAAATAAACAACAACAACAACAATGTCAAATAAACAACAACAACAACATCAAATAAACAACAACAACAACAACGTCAAATAAACAACAACAATAACAACAACAACGTCAAATAAACAACAACAACGTCAAATAAACAACAACAACAACATCAACAACAACAAAAACGTCAAATAAACAACAACAACAACATCAACAACAACAAAAACGTCAAATAAACAACAACAACAACAACAACGTCAAGAACAACAACTACGTCAAATAAACAACAACAACAACAACAACAATGTCAACAACAATAATGTCAAATAAACAACAACAATGCCAAATAAACAACAACAACTAAAACAACGTCAAATAAACAACAACAACAACAACAACAAAAACGTCAAATAAACAACAACACCAACAACAACAACAACAACAATGTCAAATAAACAACAACAACAACGTCAACAACAACAACAATGTCAAATAAACAACAACAACAACGTCAAATAAACAACAACAACAACAACAATGTCAAATAAACAACAACAACAACGTCAAATAAACAACAAAAACAACAACAACAACGTCAAATAAACAACAACAACGTCAAATAAACAACAACAACAACAACGTCAAATAAATAACAACAACAACAACAACAACGTCAAATAAACAACAACAACAACAACAACGTCAAATAAACAACAACAACAACAACAACAACGTCAAATAAACAACAACAACGTCAAATAAACAAAAACAACAACAACGCAAATAAATAACAACAACAACAACAACGTCAAATAAACAACAACAACAACAACAACGTCAAATAAACAACAACAACGACAACAACAACGTCAAATAAACAACAACAACAACAATAACAACGTCAAATAAACAACAACAACAACAACAACAACAACGTCAACAACAACAACAACGTCAAATAAACAACAACAACGTCAAATAAACAACAACAACAACAACAACGTCAAATAAACAACAGCAACAACAACGTCAAATAAACAACAACAATAACAACAACGTCAAATAAGCAACAACAACAACAAATACAACAACAACAACAACAACGTCAAATAACAAAAACAACGTCAAATAAACAACAATAACAATGTCAAATAAACAACAACAACAACAACAACAACAACAGCAACAACGTCAAATAAACAATAACAACAACAACAACGTCAAATAAATAACAACAACGTCAAATAAACAACAACAACACCAACGTCAAATAAACAACAACAACAACATCAAATAAACAACAACAACAACAACGTCAAATAAACAACAATAATAACAACAACAACAATGTCAAATAAACAACAACAACAACGTCAAATAAATAATAACAACAACGTCAAATAAACAACAACAACAACAACATCAACAACAACAAAAACGTCAAATAAACAACAACAACAACAACGTCAACAACAATAACTATGTCAAATAAACAACAACAACAACGTCATATAAACAACAACAACAATGTCAATAACAAAAACGTCAAATAAACAATAACAACAACGTCAAATAAACAACAACAACTAAAACAACGTCAAATAAACAACAACACCAACAACGTCAACAACAACGACAACAATGTCAAATAAGCAACAACAGCAACAACAACGTCAACAACAACAACAATGTCAAATAAACAACAACAACGTCAAATAAACAACAATATCTAAAACAACGTCAAATAAAAAACAACGTCAACAACATCAACAACGTGAAATAAACAACAACAACAACGTCAAATAAACAACAACAACATCAACAACAACAACAACGTCAAATAAACAACAACAACAACAACAACGTCAAATAAACAACAACAACAACAACACCGTCAAATAAACAACAACAACAACGTCAAATAAACAACAACAACAACAACGTCAAATAAACAACAACAACAACGTCAAATAAACAACAACAACAACGTGAACAACAACAACAACAACAACGTCAAATAAACAACAACAACAACGTCAAATAAACAACAACAACAACAACAATGTCAACAACAACAACTACGTCAAATAAACAACAACAACGTCAAATAAACAACAACAACAACGTCAAATAAACTACAACAACAAAAACAATGTCAAATAAACAACAACAACAACGTCAAATAAATAACAACAACAACAACAACAACAACAACGTCAAATAAATAACAACAACAACGTCAAATAAACAACAACAACAACGTCAAATAAACAACTACAAAAACAACAACAACATCAACAACAACAAAAACATCAAATAAACAACAACAACAACAATAACAATAACATCAACAACAACAACAACGTCAAATAAACAACCACAACAACACCGTCAAATAAACAACAACAACAACAACAGCAACGTCAAATAAACAACAACAACAACAACGTCAAATAAACAACAACAACAACAACGTCAAATAAACAACAACAACAATGTCAACAACAACAACGTCGAATAAACAACAACAACTACGTCAAATAAACAACAACAACAACGTCAAATAAACAACAACAACAACAATGTCAAATAAACAACAACAACAACAATGTCAAATAAACAACAACAACAACATCAAATAAACAACAACAACAACAACGTCAAATAAACAACAACAATAACAACAACAACGTCAAATAAACAACAACAACGTCAAATAAACAACAACAACAACATCAACAACAACAAAAACGTCAAATAAACAACAACAACAACAACGTCAACAACAATAACTACGTCAAATAAACAACAACAACAACAACAATGTCAACAACAATAATGTCAAATAAACAACAACAATGCCAAATAAACAACAACAACTAAAACAACGTCAAATAAACAACAACAACAACAACAACAAAAACGTCAAATAAACAACAACACCAACAACAACAACAACATTGTCAAATAAACAACAACAACAACGTCAACAACAACAACAACAATGTCAAATAAACAACAACAACAACGTCAAATAAACAACAACAACAACAACAACGTCAAATAAACAACAACAACGTCAAATAAACAACAACAACAACAACGTCAAATAAATAACAACAACAACAACAACGTCAAATAATCAACAACAACAACAACAACGTCAAATAAACAACAACAACGACAACAACAACGTCAAATAAACAACAGCAACAACAATAACAACGTCAAATAAACAACAACAACAACAACAACAACAACAATAACAACAACAATGTCAACAACAACAACAACGTCAAATAAACAACAACAACAACGTCAAATAAACAACAACAACAACAACAACGTCAAATAAACAACAACAACAACAACGTCAAATAAACAACAACAATAACAACAACGTCAAATAAGCAACAACAACAACAACAAATACAACAACAACAACAACAACGTCAAATAACAAAAACAACGTCAAATAAACAACAATAACAACGTCAAATAAACAACAACAACAACAACAACAGCAACAACGTCAAATAAACAATAACAACAACAACAACGTCAAATAAATAACAACAACAACGTCAAATAAACAACAACAACACCAACGTCAAATAAACAACAACAACAACAACATCAAATAAACAACAACAACAACAACGTCAAATAAACAACAATAATAACAACAACAACAACAATGTCAAATAAACAACAACAACAACGTCAAATAAATAATAACAACAACGTCAAATAAACAACAACAACAACAACATCAACAACAACAAAAACGTCAAATAAACAACAACAACAACAACGTCAACAACAACAACTATGTCAAATAAACAACAACAACAACGTCTTATAAACAACAACAACAATGTCAATAACAAAAACGTCAAATAAACAATAACAACAACGTCAAATAAATAACAACAACTAAAACAACGTCAAATAAACAACAACACCAACAACGTCAACAACAACGACAACAATGTCAAATAAGCAACAACAACAACAACAACGTCAACAACAACAACAATGTCAAATAAACAACAACAACGTCAAATAAACAACAACATCTAAAACAACGTCAAATAAAAAACAACGTCAACAACATCAACAACGTGAAATAAACAACAACAACAACAACAACAACAACGTCAAATAAACAACAACAACGTCAACAACAACAACAACGTCAAATAAACAACAACAACAACAACAACAACGTCAAATAAACAACAACAACAACACCGTCAAATAAACAACAACAACAACGTCAAATAAACAACAACAACAACAACAACAACGTCAAATAAACAACAACAACAACGTCAAATAAACAACAACAACAACAACGTGAACAACAACAACAACAACGTCAAATAAACAACAACAACAACGTCAAATAAACAACAACAACAACAACAACAACAATGTCAACAACAACAACTACGTCAAATAAACAACAACAACTACGTCAAATAAACAACAACAACAACAACAACGTCAAATAAACAACAACAACAAAAACAATGTCAAATAAACAACAACAACAACGTCAAATAAATAACAACAACAACAACAACAACGTCAAATAAATAACAACAACAATGTCAAATAAACGTCAACAACAACGTCAAATAAACAACTACAAAAACAACAACAGCATCAACAACAACAAAACATCAAATAAACAACAACAACAACAATAACAACAACATCAACAACAACAACAACGTCAAATAAACAACCACAACAACACCGTCAAATAAACAACAACAACAACAACAACAACAGCAACGTCAAATAAACAATAACAACAACAACGTCAAATAAACAACAACAACAACAACGTCAAATAAACAACAACAACAACAATGTCAACAACAACAACGTCGAATAAACAACAACAACAATGTCAAATAAACAACAACAACTAAAACAACGTCAAATAAACAACAACAACAATAACAACGTCAAATAAACAACAACACCAACAACGACAACAACAACAACAACAATGTCAAATAAACAACAACAACAACAACGTCAATAACAACAACAATGTCAAAAAAACAACAACAACAACGTCAAATAAACAACAACTAAAACAACGTCAAATAAACAACAACAATAACAACAACGTCAAGTAAACAACAACACCAACAACGTCAATAACAACAATGTCAAATAAACAACAACAACGTCAACAACAACAACAATGTCAAATAAACAACAACAACAACAACATCAACGTCAAATAAACAACAACAATAACAACAACGTCAAATAAGCAACAACAACAACAACAAATACAACAACAACAACAACAACGTCAAATAACAAAAACAACGTCAAATAAACAACAATAACAACGTCAAATAAACAACAACAACAACAACAGCAACAACGTCAAATAAACAATAACAACAACAACAACGTCAAATAAATAACAACAACAACGTCAAATAAACAACAACAACACCAACGTCAAATAAACAACAACAACAACAACATCAAATAAACAACAACAATAACAACAACAACAATGTCAAATAAACAACAACAACAACGTCAAATAAACAATAACAACAACGTCAAATAAACAACAACAACAACAACATCAACAACAACAAAAACGTCAAATAAACAACAACAACAACAACGTCAACAACAATAACTATGTCAAATAAACAACAACAACAACGTCATATAAACAACAACAACAATGTCAATAACAAAAACGTCAAATAAACAATAACAACAACGTCAAATAAACAACAACAACTAAAACAACGTCAAATAAACAACAACACCAACAACGTCAACAACAACGACAACAATGTCAAATAAGCAACAACAGCAACAACAACGTCAACAACAACAACAATGTCAAATAAACAACAACAACGTCAAATAAACAACAATATCTAAAACAACGTCAAATAAAAAACAACGTCAACAACATCAACAACGTGAAATAAACAACAACAACAACAACAACAACAACAATGTCAAATAAACAACAACAACGTCAACAACAACAACAACGTCAAATAAACAACAACAACAACAACAACGTCAAATAAACAACAACAACAACAACACCGTCAAATAAACAACAACAACAACGTCAAATAAACAACAACAACAACAACGTCAAATAAACAACAACAACAACGTCAAATAAACAACAACAACAACGTGAACAACAACAACAACAACAACAACGTCAAATAAACAACAACAACAACGTCAAATAAACAACAACAACAACAACAATGTCAACAACAACAACTACGTCAAATAAACAACAACAACAACGTCAACAACAACTACGTCAAATAAACAACAACAACAACAACGTCAAATAAACAACAACAACAAAAACAATGTCAAATAAACAACAACAACAACGTCAAATAAATAACAACAACAACAACAACAACAACAACAACAACAACGTCAAATAAATAACAACAACAACGTCAAATAAACAACAACAACAACGTCAAATAAACAACTACAAAAACAACAACAACATCAACAACAACAAAAACATCAAATAAACAACAACAACAACAATAACAATAACATCAACAACAACAACGTCAAATAAACAACCACAACAACACCGTCAAATAAACAACAACAACAACAACAGCAACGTCAAATAAACAACAATAACAACAACGTCAAATAAACAACAACAACAACAACGTCAAATAAACAACAACAACAACAATGTCAACAACAACAACGTCGAATAAACAACAACAACTACGTCAAATAAACAACAACAACAACGTCAAATAAACAACAACAACAACAATGTCAAATAAACAACAACAACAACAATGTCAAATAAACAACAACAACAACATCAAATAAACAACAACAACAACGTCAAATAAACAACAACAATAACAACAACAACGTCAAATAAACAACAACAACGTCAAATAAACAACAACAACAACATCAACAACAACAAAAACGTCAAATAAACAACAACAACAACAACGTACACAAACAACAACTACGTCAAATAAACAACAACAACAACAACAATGTCAACAACAATAATGTCAAATAAACAACAACAATGCCAAATAAACAACAACAACTAAAACAACGTCAAATAAACAACAACAACAACAACAACAACAAAAACGTCAAATAAACAACAACACCACCAACAACAACAACAATGTCAAATAAACAACAACAACAACGTCAACAACAACAACAATGTCAAATAAACAACAACAACAACGTCAAATAAACAACAACAACAACAACAATGTCAAATAAACAACAACAACAACGTCAAATAAACAACAAAAACAACAACAACAACGTCAAATAAACAACAACAACAACGTCAAATAAACAACAACAACAACAACATCAACAACAACAAAAACGTCAAATAAACAACAACAACAACAACGTCAACAACAATAACTATGTCAAATAAACAACAACAACAACGTCATATAAACAACAACAACAATGTCAATAACAAAAACGTCAAATAAACAATAACAACAACGTCAAATAAACAACAACAACTAAAACAACGTCAAATAAACAACAACACCAACAACGTCAACAACAACGACAACAATGTCAAATAAGCAACAACAGCAACAACAACGTCAACAACAACAACAATGTCAAATAAACAACAACAACGTCAAATAAACAACAATATCTAAAACAACGTCAAATAAAAAACAACGTCAACAACATCAACAACGTGAAATAAACAACAACAACAACAACAACAACAACAACGTCAAATAAACAACAACAACGTCAACAACAACAACAACGTCAAATAAACAACAACAACAACAACAACAACGTCAAATAAACAACAACAACAACAACACCGTCAAATAAACAACAACAACAACGTCAAATAAACAACAACAACAACAACGTCAAATAAACAACAACAACAACGTCAAATAAACAACAACAACAACGTGAACAACAACAACAACAACAACGTCAAATAAACAACAACAACAACGTCAAATAAACAACAACAACAACAACAATGTCAACAACAACAACTACGTCAAATAAACAACAACAACAACGTCAACAACAACTACGTCAAATAAACAACAACAACAACAACGTCAAATAAACAACAACAACAAAAACAATGTCAAATAAACAACAACAACAACGTCAAATAAATAACAACAACAACAACAACAACAACAACAACAACAACGTCAAATAAATAACAACAACAACGTCAAATAAACAACAACAACAACGTCAAATAAACAACTACAAAAACAACAACAACATCAACAACAACAAAAACATCAAATAAACAACAACAACAACAATAACAATAACATCAACAACAACAACGTCAAATAAACAACCACAACAACACCGTCAAATAAACAACAACAACAACAACAGCAACGTCAAATAAACAACAACAACAACAACGTCAAATAAACAACAACAACAACAACGTCAAATAAACAACAACAACAACAATGTCAACAACAACAACGTCGAATAAACAACAACAACTACGTCAAATAAACAACAACAACAACGTCAAATAAACAACAACAACAACAACAATGTCAAATAAACAACAACAACAACAATGTCAAATAAACAACAACAACAACATCAAATAAACAACAACAACAACGTCAAATAAACAACAACAATAACAACAACAACGTCAAATAAACAACAACAACGTCAAATAAACAACAACAACAACATCAACAACAACAAAAACGTCAAATAAACAACAACAACAACATCAACAACAACAAAAACGTCAAATAAACAACAACAACAACAACAACGTCAAGAACAACAACTACGTCAAATAAACAACAACAACAACAACAATGTCAACAACAATAATGTCAAATAAACAACAACAATGCCAAATAAACAACAACAACTAAAACAACGTCAAATAAACAACAACAACAACAACAACAAAAACGTCAAATAAACAACAACACCAACAACAACAACAACAACAATGTCAAATAAACAACAACAACAACGTCAACAACAACAACAATGTCAAATAAACAACAACAACAACGTCAAATAAACAACAACAACAACAACAATGTCAAATAAACAACAACAACAACGTCAAATAAACAACAAAAACAACAACAACAACGTCAAATAAACAACAACAACGTCAAATAAACAACAACAACAACAACGTCAAATAAATAACAACAACAACAACAACAACGTCAAATAAACAACAACAACAACAACAACGTCAAATAAACAACAACAACAACAACAACAACGTCAAATAAACAACAACAACGTCAAATAAACAAAAACAACAACAACGCAAATAAATAACAACAACAACAACAACGTCAAATAAACAACAACAACAACAACAACGTCAAATAAACAACAACAACGACAACAACAACGTCAAATAAACAACAACAACAACAACAATAACAACGTCAAATAAACAACAACAACAACAACAACAACAACAACAACAACGTCAACAACAACAACAACGTCAAATAAACAACAACAACGTCAAATAAACAACAACAACAACAACGTCAAATAAACAACAGCAACAACAACGTCAAATAAACAACAACAATAACAACAACGTCAAATAAGCAACAACAACAACAAATACAACAACAACAACAACAACGTCAAATAACAAAAACAACGTCAAATAAACAACAATAACAATGTCAAATAAACAACAACAACAACAACAACAACAACAACAGCAACAACGTCAAATAAACAATAACAACAACAACAACGTCAAATAAATAACAACAACAACGTCAAATAAACAACAACAACACCAACGTCAAATAAACAACAACAACAACATCAAATAAACAACAACAACAACAACGTCAAATAAACAACAATAATAACAACAACAACAATGTCAAATAAACAACAACAACAACGTCAAATAAATAATAACAACAACGTCAAATAAACAACAACAACAACAACATCAACAACAACAAAAACGTCAAATAAACAACAACAACAACAACGTCAACAACAATAACTATGTCAAATAAACAACAACAACAACGTCATATAAACAACAACAACAATGTCAATAACAAAAACGTCAAATAAACAATAACAACAACGTCAAATAAACAACAACAACTAAAACAACGTCAAATAAACAACAACACCAACAACGTCAACAACAACGACAACAATGTCAAATAAGCAACAACAGCAACAACAACGTCAACAACAACAACAATGTCAAATAAACAACAACAACGTCAAATAAACAACAATATCTAAAACAACGTCAAATAAAAAACAACGTCAACAACATCAACAACGTGAAATAAACAACAACAACAACGTCAAATAAACAACAACAACATCAACAACAACAACAACGTCAAATAAACAACAACAACAACAACAACGTCAAATAAACAACAACAACAACAACACCGTCAAATAAACAACAACAACAACGTCAAATAAACAACAACAACAACAACGTCAAATAAACAACAACAACAACGTCAAATAAACAACAACAACAACGTCAAATAAACAACAACAACAACAACAATGTCAACAACAACAACTACGTCAAATAAACAACAACAACGTCAAATAAACAACAACAACAACGTCAAATAAACTACAACAACAAAAACAATGTCAAATAAACAACAACAACAACGTCAAATAAATAACAACAACAACAACAACAACAACAACGTCAAATAAATAACAACAACAACGTCAAATAAACAACAACAACAACGTCAAATAAACAACTACAAAAACAACAACAACATCAACAACAACAAAAACATCAAATAAACAACAACAACAACAATAACAATAACATCAACAACAACAACAACGTCAAATAAACAACCACAACAACACCGTCAAATAAACAACAACAACAACAACAGCAACGTCAAATAAACAACAACAACAACAACGTCAAATAAACAACAACAACAACAACGTCAAATAAACAACAACAACAATGTCAACAACAACAACGTCGAATAAACAACAACAACTACGTCAAATAAACAACAACAACAACGTCAAATAAACAACAACAACAACAATGTCAAATAAACAACAACAACAACAATGTCAAATAAACAACAACAACAACATCAAATAAACAACAACAACAACAACGTCAAATAAACAACAACAATAACAACAACAACGTCAAATAAACAACAACAACGTCAAATAAACAACAACAACAACATCAACAACAACAAAAACGTCAAATAAACAACAACAACAACAACGTCAACAACAATAACTACGTCAAATAAACAACAACAACAACAACAATGTCAACAACAATAATGTCAAATAAACAACAACAATGCCAAATAAACAACAACAACTAAAACAACGTCAAATAAACAACAACAACAACAACAACAACAAAAACGTCAAATAAACAACAACACCAACAACAACAACAACAACATTGTCAAATAAACAACAACAACAACGTCAACAACAACAACAACAATGTCAAATAAACAACAACAACAACGTCAAATAAACAACAACAACAACAACAACGTCAAATAAACAACAACAACGTCAAATAAACAACAACAACAACAACGTCAAATAAATAACAACAACAACAACAACGTCAAATAATCAACAACAACAACAACAACGTCAAATAAACAACAACAACGACAACAACAACGTCAAATAAACAACAGCAACAACAATAACAACGTCAAATAAACAACAACAACAACAACAACAACAACAACAATGTCAACAACAACAACAACGTCAAATAAACAACAACAACAACGTCAAATAAACAACAACAACAACAACAACGTCAAATAAACAACAACAACAACAACGTCAAATAAACAACAACAATAACAACAACGTCAAATAAGCAACAACAACAACAACAAATACAACAACAACAACAACAACGTCAAATAACAAAAACAACGTCAAATAAACAACAATAACAATGTCAAATAAACAACAACAACAACAACAGCAACAACGTCAAATAAACAATAACAACAACAACAACGTCAAATAAATAACAACAACAACGTCAAATAAACAACAACAACAACACCAACGTCAAATAAACAACAACAACAACAACATCAAATAAACAATAACAACAACAACGTCAAATAAACAACAATAATAACAACAACAACAATGTCAAATAAACAACAACAACAACGTCAAATAAATAATAACAACAACGTCAAATAAACAACAACAACAACAACATCAACAACAACAAAAACGTCAAATAAACAACAACAACAACAACGTCAACAACAACAACTATGTCAAATAAACAACAACAACAACGTCTTATAAACAACAACAACAATGTCAATAACAAAAACGTCAAATAAACAATAACAACAACGTCAAATAAATAACAACAACTAAAACAACGTCAAATAAACAACAACACCAACAACGTCAACAACAACGACAACAATGTCAAATAAGCAACAACAACAACAACAACGTCAACAACAACAACAATGTCAAATAAACAACAACAACGTCAAATAAACAACATCTAAAACAACGTCAAATAAAAAACAACGTCAACAACATCAACAACGTGAAATAAACAACAACAACAACAACAACAACAACGTCAAATAAACAACAACAACGTCAACAACAACAACAACGTCAAATAAACAACAACAACAACAACAACAACGTCAAATAAACAACAACAACAACACCGTCAAATAAACAACAACAACAACGTCAAATAAACAACAACAACAACAACAACAACGTCAAATAAACAACAACAACAACGTCAAATAAACAACAACAACAACAACGTGAACAACAACAACAACAACGTCAAATAAACAACAACAACAACGTCAAATAAACAACAACAACAACAACAACAACAATGTCAACAACAACAACTACGTCAAATAAACAACAACAACTACGTCAAATAAACAACAACAACAACAACAACGTCAAATAAACAACAACAACAAAAACAATGTCAAATAAACAACAACAACAACGTCAAATAAATAACAACAACAACAACAACAACGTCAAATAAATAACAACAACAACGTCAAATAAACGTCAACAACAACGTCAAATAAACAACTACAAAAACAACAACAGCATCAACAACAACAAAACATCAAATAAACAACAACAACAACAATAACAACAACATCAACAACAACAACAACGTCAAATAAACAACCACAACAACACCGTCAAATAAACAACAACAACAACAACAACAACAGCAACGTCAAATAAACAATAACAACAACAACGTCAAATAAACAACAACAACAACAACGTCAAATAAACAACAACAACAACAATGTCAACAACAACAACGTCGAATAAACAACAACAACAATGTCAAATAAACAACAACAACTAAAACAACGTCAAATAAACAACAACAACAATAACAACGTCAAATAAACAACAACACCAACAACGACAACAACAACAACAACAATGTCAAATAAACAACAACAACAACAACGTCAATAACAACAACAATGTCAAAAAAACAACAACAACAACGTCAAATAAACAACAACTAAAACAACGTCAAATAAACAACAACAATAACAACAACGTCAAGTAAACAACAACACCAACAACGTCAATAACAACAATGTCAAATAAACAACAACAACGTCAACAACAACAACAATGTCAAATAAACAACAACAACAACAACATCAAATAAACAACAACAACAACAACGTCAACAACAACATCAAATAAACAACAACAACAACAACGTCAAATAAACAACAACAATAACAACAACAACGTCAAATAAACAACAACAACAACAACGTCAAATAAACAACAACAACAACATCAACAACAACAAAAACGTCAAATAAACAACAACAACAACAACGTCAACAACAACAACTACGTCAAATAAACAACAACAACAACAACAACAATGTCAACAACAATAATGTCAAATAAACAACAACAATGCCAAATAAACAACAACAACTAAAACAACTTCAAATAAACAACAACAACAACAACAACAACAAAAACGTCAAATAAACAACAACACCAACAACAACAACAACAACAATGTCAAATAAACAACAACAACAACGTCAACAACAACAACAACAATGTCAAATAAACAACAACAACAACGTCAAATAAACAACAACAACAACGTCAAATAAACAACAACAACGTCAAATAAACAACAACAACAACAACGTCAAATAAATAACAACAACAACAACAACGTCAAATAAACAACAACAACAACAAAAATGTCAAATAAACAACAACAACGACAACAACAACGTCAAATAAACAATAGCAACAACAATAACAACGTCAAATAAACAACAACAACAACAACAGCAACAACAACAACAACAACAACGTCAACAACAACAACAACGTCGAATGAACAACAACAACAACGTCAAATAAACAACAACAACAACAACAACGTTAAATAAACAACAGCAACAACAATGTCAAATAAACAACAACAATAACAACAACGTCAAATAAGCAACAACAACAACAACAAATACAACAACAACAACAATAACAACAACGTCAAATAACAAAAACAACGTCAAATAAACAACAATAACAATGTCAAATAAACAACAACAACAACAACAACGTCAAATAAACAATAACAACAACAACAATGTCAAATAAATAACAACAACAACGTTAAATAAACAACAACAACACCAACGTCAAATAAACAACAACAACAACAACAACAACAACGTCAAATAAACAACAATAATAACAACAACAACAATGTCAAATAAACAACAACAACAACGTCAAATAAACAATAACAACAAAGTCAAATAAACAACAACAACAACAACATCAACAACAACAAAAACGTCAAATAAACAACAACAACAACAACAACGTCAACAACAACAACTATGTCAAATAAACAACAACAACAACGTCATATAAACAACAACAACAATGTCAATAACAAAAACATCAAATAAACAATAACAACAACGTCAAATAAACAACAACAACTAAAACAACGTCAAATAAACAACAACACCAACAATGTCAACAACAACGACAACAATGTCAAATAAGCAACAACAGCAACAACAACGTCAACAACAACAACAATGTCAAATAAACAACAACAACGTCAAATAAACAACAACATCTAAAACAACGTCAAATAAAAAACAACGTCAACAACATCAACAACGTGAAATAAACAACAACAACAACAACAACAACGTCAAATAAACAACAACAACGTCAACAACAACAACAACGTCAAATAAACAACAACAACAACAACAACAACGTCAAATAAACAACAACAACAACAACACCGTCAAATAAACAACAACAACGTCAAATAAACAACAACAACAACAACGTCAAATAAACAACAACAACGTCAAATAAACAACAACAACAACGTGAACAACAACAACAACAACGTCAAATAAACAACAACAACAACGTCAAATAAACAACAACAACAACAACAACAATGTCAACAACAACAACTACGTCAAATAAACAACAACAACAACGTCAACAACAACTACGTCAAATAAACAACAACAACAACAACGTCAAATAAACAACAACAACAAAAACAATGTCAAATAAACAACAACAACAACGTCAAATAAATAACAACAACAACAACAACAACGTCAAATAAATAACAACAACAACGTCAAATAAACGTCAACAACAACGTCAAATAAACAACTACAAAAACAACAACATCAACAACAACAAAAACATCAAATAAACAACAACAACAAGAATAACAACAACATCAACAACAACAACAACGTCAAATAAACAACCACAACAACACCGTCAAATAAACAACAACAACAACAACAACGTCAAATAAACAATAACAACAACAACGTCAAATAAACAACAACAACAACGTCAAATAAACAACAACAACAACAATGTCAACAACAACAACGTCGAATAAACAACAACAACAATGTCAAACAAACAACAACAACTAAAACAACGTCAAATAAACAACAACAACAATAACAACGTCAAATAAACAACAACACCAACAACGACAACAACAACAACAACAACAATGTCAAATAAACAACAACAACAACAACGTCAATAACAACAACAATGTCAAAAAAACAACAACAACAACGTCAAATAAACAACAACTAAAACAACGTCAAATAAACAACAACAATAACAACAACGTCAAGTAAACAACAACACCAACAACGTCAATAACAACAATGTCAAATAAACAACAACAACGTCAACAACAACAACAATGTCAAATAAACAACAACAACAACATCAAATAAACAACAACAACAACAACGTCAACAACAACATCAAATAAACAACAACAACAACAACGTCAAATAAACAACAACAATAACAACAACAACGTCAAATAAACAACAACAACAACAACAACGTCAAATAAACAACAACAACAACATCAACAACAACAAAGACGTCAAATAAACAACAACAACAACAACAATGTCAACAACAATAATGTCAAATAAACAACAACAATGCCAAATAAACAACAACAACTAAAACAACGTCAAATAAACAACAACAACAACAACAACAAAAACGTCAAATAAACAACAACACCAACAACAACAACAACAATGTCAAATAAACAACAACAACAACGTCAACAACAACAACAACAATGTCAAATAAACAACAACAACAACGTCAAATAAACAACAACAACAACGTCAAATAAACAACAACAACGTCAAATAAACAACAACAACAACAACGTCAAATAAATAACAACAACAACAACATCAAATAAACAACAACAACAACAAAAATGTCAAATAAACAACAACAACGACAACAACAACGTCAAATAAACAATAGCAACAACAATAACAACGTCAAATAAACAACAACAACAACAACAACAATAACAACAACAACAACAACGTCAACAACAACAACAACGTCGAATAAACAACAACAACAACGTCAAATAAACAACAACAACAACAACAACAACGTTAAATAAACAACAACAACAACAATGTCAAATAAACAACAACAATAACAACAACGTCAAATAAGCAACAACAACAACAACAAATACAACAAATACAACAACAACAACAACAACAACGTCAAATAACAAAAACAACGTCAAATAAACAACAATAACAATGTCAATAAAACAACAACAACAACAACAACAACGTCAAATAAACAATAACAACAACAACAATGTCAAATAAATAACAACAACAACGTTAAATAAACAACAACAACACCAACGTCAAATAAACAACAACAACAACAACAACAACAACGTCAAATAAACAACAATAATAACAACAACAACAATGTCAAATAAACAACAACAACAACGTCAAATAAACAATAACAACAACGTCAAATAAACAACAACAACAACAACATCAACAACAACAAAAACGTCAAATAAACAACAACAACAACAACGTCAACAACAACAACTATGTCAAATAAACAACAACAACAACGTCATATAAACAACAACAACAATGTCAATAACAAAAACATCAAATAAACAATAACAACAACGTCAAATAAACAACAACAACTAAAACAACGTCAAATAAACAACAACACCAACAATGTCAACAACAACGACAACAATGTCAAATAAGCAACAACAGCAACAACAACGTCAACAACAACAACAATGTCAAATAAACAACAACAACGTCAAATAAACAACAACATCTAAAACAATGTCAAATAAAAAACAACGTCAATAACATCAACAACGTGAAATAAACAACAACAACAACAACAACAACGTCAAATAAACAACAACAACAACAACGTCAAATAAACAACAACAACAACAACAACAACGTCAAATAAACAACAACAACAACAACACCGTCAAATAAACAACAACAACAACGTCAAATAAACAACAACAACAACAACAACGTCAAATAAACAACAACAACGTCAAATAAACAACAACAACAACGTGAACAACAACAACAACAACGTCAAATAAACAACAACAACAACGTCAAATAAACAACAACAACAACAACAACAATGTCAACAACAACAACTACGTCAAATAAACAACAACAACAACGTCAACAACAACTACGTCAAATAAACAACAACAACAACAACGTCAAATAAACAACAACAACAAAAACAATGTCAAATAAACAACAACAACAACGTCAAATAAATAACAACAACAACAACAACAACGTCAAATAAATAACAACAACAACGTCAAATAAACGTCAACAACAACGTCAAATAAACAACTACAAAAACAACAACATCAACAACAACAAAAACATCAAATAAACAACAACAACAAGAATAACAACAACATCAACAACAACAACAACGTCAAATAAACAACCACAACAACACCGTCAAATAAACAACAACAACAACAACAACGTCAAATAAACAATAACAACAACAACGTCAAATAAACAACAACAACAACAACGTCAAATAAACTACAACAACAACAATGTCAACAACAACAACGTCGAATAAACAACAACAACAATGTCAAACAAACAACAACAACTAAAACAACGTCAAATAATAAACAACAACAATAACAACGTCAAATAAACAACAACACCAACAACGACAACAACAACAACAACAACAATGTCAAATAAACAACAACAATAACAACAACGTCAATAACAACAACAATGTCAAAAAAACAACAACAACAATGTCAAATAAACAACAACTAAAACAACGTCAAATAAACAACAACAATAACAACAACGTCAAGTAAACAACAACACCAACAACGTCAATAACAACAATGTCAAATAAACAACAACAACGTCAACAACAACAACAATGTCAAATAAACAACAACAACAACAACAACATCAAATAAACAACAAAAACAACAACGTCAACAACAACATCAAATAAACAACAACAACAACAACGTCAAATAAACAACAACAATAACAACAACAACGTCAAATAAACAACAACAACAACAACGTCAAATAAACAACAACAACAACATCAACAACAACAAAAACGTCAAATAAACAACAACAACAACAACGTCAACAACAACAACTACGTCAAATAAACAACAACAACAACAACAACAACAATGTCAACAACAATAATGTCAAATAAACAACAACAATGCCAAATAAACAACAACAACTAAAACAACATCAAATAAACAACAACAACAACAACAACAACAACAACAAAAACGTCAAATAAACAACAACACCAACAACAACAACAACAACAATGTCAAATAAACAACAACAACAACAACGTCAACAACAACAACAACAATGTCAAATAAACAACAACAACAACGTCAAATAAACAACAACAACAACAACAACGTCAAATAAACAACAACAACGTCAAATAAACAACAACAACAACGTCAAATAAATAATAACAACAACAACAACGTCAAATAAACAACAACAACAACAAAAACGTCAAATAAACAACAACAACGACAACAACAACGTCAAATAAACAACAACAACGTCAAATAAACAACAACAACAACGTCAAATAAATAACAACAACAACAACAACGTCAAATAAACAACAACAACAACAACAAAAACGTCAAATAAACAACAACAACGACAACAACAACGTCAAATAAACAACAGCAACAACAATAACAACGTCAAATAAACAACAACAACAACAACAACAACAATGTCAACAACAACAACAACGTCGAATAAACAACAAGAACAACGTCAAATAAACAACAACAACAACAACAACGTTAAATAAACAACAGCAACAACAACGTCAAATAAACAACAACAATAACAACAACGTCAAATAAGCAACAACAACAACAACAAATACAACAACAACAACGTCAAATAACAAAAACAACGTCAAATAAACAACAATAACAATGTCAAATAAACAACAACAACAACAACACCAACAACAACAACAACAACAACGTCAAATAAACAACAACAACAACAATGTCAACAACAACAACGTCGAATAAACAACAACAACAATGTCAAACAAACAACAACAACTAAAACAACGTCAAATAAACAACAACAACAATAACAACGTCAAATAAACAACAACACCAACAACGACAACAACAACAACAACAACAATGTCAACAACAACAACTACGTCAAATAAACAACAACAACAACGTCAACAACAACTACGTCAAATAAACAACAACAACAACAACGTCAAATAAACAACAACAACAAAAACAATGTCAAATAAACAACAACAACAACGTCAAATAAATAACAACAACAACAACAACAACGTCAAATAAATAACAACAACAACGTCAAATAAACGTCAACAACAACGTCAAATAAACAACTACAAAAACAACAACATCAACAACAACAAAAACATCAAATAAACAACAACAACAAGAATAACAACAACATCAACAACAACAACAACGTCAAATAAACAACCACAACAACACCGTCAAATAAACAACAACAACAACAACAACGTCAAATAAACAATAACAACAACAACGTCAAATAAACAACAACAACAACAACGTCAAATAAACAACAACAACAACAATGTCAACAACAACAACGTCGAATAAACAACAACAACAATGTCAAACAAACAACAACAACTAAAACAACGTCAAATAAACAACAACAACAATAACAACGTCAAATAAACAACAACACCAACAACGACAACAACAACAACAACAACAATGTCAAATAAACAACAACAACAACAACGTCAATAACAACAACAATGTCAAAAAAACAACAACAACAACGTCAAATAAACAACAACTAAAACAACGTCAAATAAACAACAACAATAACAACAACGTCAAGTAAACAACAACACCAACAACGTCAATAACAACAATGTCAAATAAACAACAACAACGTCAACAACAACAACAATGTCAAATAAACAACAACAACAACATCAAATAAACAACAACAACAACAACGTCAACAACAACATCAAATAAACAACAACAACAACAACGTCAAATAAACAACAACAATAACAACAACAACGTCAAATAAACAACAACAACAACAACAACGTCAAATAAACAACAACAACAACATCAACAACAACAAAGACGTCAAATAAACAACAACAACAACAACAATGTCAACAACAATAATGTCAAATAAACAACAACAATGCCAAATAAACAACAACAACTAAAACAACGTCAAATAAACAACAACAACAACAACAACAAAAACGTCAAATAAACAACAACACCAACAACAACAACAACAATGTCAAATAAACAACAACAACAACAACGTCAACAACAACAACAACAATGTCAAATAAACAACAACAACAACGTCAAATAAACAACAACAACAACGTCAAATAAACAACAACAACGTCAAATAAACAACAACAACAACAACGTCAAATAAATAACAACAACAACAACATCAAATAAACAACAACAACAACAAAAATGTCAAATAAACAACAACAACGACAACAACAACGTCAAATAAACAATAGCAACAACAATAACAACGTCAAATAAACAACAACAACAACAACAACAATAACAACAACAACAACAACGTCAACAACAACAACAACGTCGAATAAACAACAACAACAACGTCAAATAAACAACAACAACAACAACAACAACGTTAAATAAACAACAACAACAACAATGTCAAATAAACAACAACAATAACAACAACGTCAAATAAGCAACAACAACAACAACAAATACAACAAATACAACAACAACAACAACAACAACAACGTCAAATAACAAAAACAACGTCAAATAAACAACAATAACAATGTCAATAAAACAACAACAACAACAACAACAACGTCAAATAAACAATAACAACAACAACAATGTCAAATAAATAACAACAACAACGTTAAATAAACAACAACAACACCAACGTCAAATAAACAACAACAACAACAACAACGTCAAATAAACAACAATAATAACAACAACAACAATGTCAAATAAACAACAACAACAACGTCAAATAAACAATAACAACAACGTCAAATAAACAACAACAACAACAACATCAACAACAACAAAAACGTCAAATAAACAACAACAACAACAACAACGTCAACAACAACAACTATGTCAAATAAACAACAACAACAACGTCATATAAACAACAACAACAATGTCAATAACAAAAACATCAAATAAACAATAACAACAACGTCAAATAAACAACAACAACTAAAACAACGTCAAATAAACAACAACACCAACAATGTCAACAACAACGACAACAATGTCAAATAAGCAACAACAACAACAACAACGTCAACAACAACAACAATGTCAAATAAACAACAACAACGTCAAATAAACAACAACATCTAAAACAATGTCAAATAAAAAACAACGTCAATAACATCAACAACGTGAAATAAACAACAACAACAACAACAACAACGTCAAATAAACAACAACAACAACAACGTCAAATAAACAACAACAACAACAACAACAACGTCAAATAAACAACAACAACAACAACACCGTCAAATAAACAACAACAACAACGTCAAATAAACAACAACAACAACAACGTCAAATAAACAACAACAACGTCAAATAAACAACAACAACAACGTGAACGACAACAACAACAACGTCAAATAAACAACAACAACAACGTCAAATAAACAACAACAACAACAACAACAATGTCAACAACAACAACTACGTCAAATAAACAACAACAACAACGTCAACAACAACTACGTCAAATAAACAACAACAACAACAACGTCAAATAAACAACAACAACAAAAACAATGTCAAATAAACAACAACAACAACGTCAAATAAATAACAACAACAACAACAACAACGTCAAATAAATAACAACAACAACGTCAAATAAACGTCAACAACAACGTCAAATAAACAACTACAAAAACAACAACATCAACAACAACAAAAACATCAAATAAACAACAACAACAAGAATAACAACAACATCAACAACAACAACAACGTCAAATAAACAACCACAACAACACCGTCAAATAAACAACAACAACAACAACAACGTCAAATAAACAATAACAACAACAACGTCAAATAAACAACAACAACAACAACGTCAAATAAACTACAACAACAACAATGTCAACAACAACAACGTCGAATAAACAACAACAACAATGTCAAACAAACAACAACAACTAAAACAACGTCAAATAATAAACAACAACAATAACAACGTCAAATAAACAACAACACCAACAACGACAACAACAACAACAACAACAATGTCAAATAAACAACAACAATAACAACAACGTCAATAACAACAACAATGTCAAAAAAACAACAACAACAATGTCAAATAAACAACAACTAAAACAACGTCAAATAAACAACAACAA
>OX451739.1:481970684-482008184 GCA_948472305.1 Vicia faba | reverse complement strand
ACAACAACAACAACGTCAAATAAACAATAACAACAACAATGTCAAATAAATAACAACAACAACGTTAAATAAACAACAACAACACCAACGTCAAATAAACAACAACAACAACAACAACAACGTCAAATAAACAACAATAATAACAACAACAACAATGTCAAATAAACAACAACAACAACGTCAAATAAACAATAACAACAACGTCAAATAAACAACAACAACAACAACATCAACAACAACAAAAACGTCAAATAAACAACAACAACAACAACAACGTCAACAACAACAACTATGTCAAATAAACAACAACAACAACGTCATATAAACAACAACAACAATGTCAATAACAAAAACATCAAATAAACAATAACAACAACGTCAAATAAACAACAACAACTAAAACAACGTCAAATAAACAACAACACCAACAATGTCAACAACAACGACAACAATGTCAAATAAGCAACAACAGCAACAACAACGTCAACAACAACAACAATGTCAAATAAACAACAACAACGTCAACAACAACATCAAATAAACAACAACAACAACAACGTCAAATAAACAACAACAATAACAACAACAACGTCAAATAAACAACAACAACAACAACGTCAAATAAACAACAACAACATCAACAACAACGTCAACAACAACAACTACGTCAAATAAACAACAACAACAACAACAACAATGTCAACAACAATAATGTCAAATAAACAACAACAATGCCAAATAAACAACAACAACTAAAACAACATCAAATAAACAACAACAACAACAACAACAACAACAACAAAAACGTCAAATAAACAACAACACCAACAACAACAACAACAACAATGTCAAATAAACAACAACAACAACAACGTCAACAACAACAACAACAATGTCAAATAAACAACAACAACAACGTCAAATAAACAACAACAACAACAACAACGTCAAATAAACAACAACAACGTCAAATAAACAACAACAACAACGTCAAATAAATAACAACAACAACAACAACGTCAAATAAACAACAACAACAACAAAAACGTCAAATAAACAACAACAACGACAACAACAACGACAACAACAACGTCAAATAAATAACAACAACAACGTCAAATAAATAACAACAACAACAACGTCAAATAAACAACAACAACAACAACAAAAACGTCAAATAAACAACAACAACGACAACAACAACGTCAAATAAACAACAGCAACAACAATAACAACGTCAAATAAACAACAACAACAACAACAACAACAATGTCAACAACAACAACAACGTCGAATAAACAACAAGAACAACGTCAAATAAACAACAACAACAACAACAACGTTAAATAAACAACAGCAACAACAACGTCAAATAAACAACAACAATAACAACAACGTCAAATAAGCAACAACAACAACAACAAATACAACAACAACAACGTCAAATAACAAAAACAACGTCAAATAAACAACAATAACAATGTCAAATAAACAACAACAACAACAACACCAACAACAACAACAACAACAACGTCAAATAAACAATAACAACAACGTCAAATAAACAACGTCAAATAAACAACAACAACAACAATAACAACAACATTGTCAAATAAACAACAACAACAACAACATCAAATAAATAACAACAACAACAATAACAACAACAACGTCAAATAAACAACAACAACAACAACAACGTCAAATAAACAACAACAACAACAACGTCAAATAAACAACAACAACAACGTCAAATAAATAACTACAAAAACAACAACAACATCAACAACAACAAAAATGTCAAATAAACAACAACAACAACGTCAACAACAACAACAACATCAAATAAATAACAACAACAACACCGTCAAATAAACAACAACAACAACATCAAATAAACAACAACAACGTCAAATAAACAACAACAACAACAGCAACAACGTCAAATAAACAACAACAACGTCAAATAAACAACAACAACAACGTCAAATAAACAACAACAACAACAACAACAACGGTAAATAAACAACAACAACAACAACGTCAAATAAACAACAACAACGACAACAACAACGTGAAATAAACAACAGCAACAACAATAACAACGTCAAATAAACAACAACAACAACAACATCAAATAAAAAACAACAACGTCAACAACAACAACAACAACGTCAAATAAACAACAACAACAACGTCAAATAAACAACAACAACAACAACAACGTCAAATAAACAACAGCAACAACAACGTCAAATAAACAACAACAATAACAACAACGTCAAATAAGCAACAACAACAACAACAAATACAACAACAACAACAACGTCAAATAACAAAAACAACGTCAAATAAACAACAATAACAACGTCAAATAAACAACAACAACAACAACAGCAACAACGTCAAATAAACAATAACAACAACAACAACGTCAAATAAATAACAACAACAACATCAAATAAACAACAACAACACCAACGTCAAATAAACAACAACAACAACATCAAATAAACAACAACAACAACAACAACGTCAAATGAACAACAATAATAACAACAACAACAATGTTAAATAAACAACAACAACAACGTCAAATAAACAATAACAACAACGTCAAATAAACAACAACAACAACAACATCAACAACAACAAAAACGTCAAATAAACAACAACAACAACAACAACGTCAACAGCAACAACTATGTCAAATAAACAACAACAACAACGTCATATAAACAACAACAACAATGTCAATAACAAAAACGTCAAATAAACAATAACAACAACGTCAAATAAACAACAACAACTAAAACAACGTCAAATAAACAACAACACCAACAACGTCAACAACAACGACAACAATGTCAAATAAGCAACAACAGCAACAACAACGTCAACAACAACAACAATGTCAAATAAACAACAACAACGTCAAATAAACAACAACATCTAAAACAACGTCAAATAAAAAACAACGTCAACAACATCAACAACGTGAAATAAACAACAACAACAACAATGTCAAATAAACAACAACAACGTCAACAACAACAACAACGTCAAATAAACAACAACAACAACAACGTCAAATAAACAACAACAACAACAACAACAACAACACCGTCAAATAAACAACAACAACGTCAAATAAACAACAACAACAACAACGTCAAATAAACAACAACAACAACGTCAAATAAACAACAACAACAACGTGAACAACAACAACAACAACAACGTCAAATAAACAACAACAACAACGTCAAATAAACATTAACAACAACAACAACAACAACAACAATGTCAACAACAACAACTACGTCAAATAAACAACAACAACAACGTCAACAACAACTACGTCAAATAAACAACAACAACAACAACGTCAAATAAACAACAACAACAAAAACAATGTCAAATAAACAACAACAACAACGTCAAATAAATAACAACAACAACAACAACGTCAAATAAATAACAACAACAACGTCAAATAAACAACAACAACGTCAAATAAACAACTACAAAAACAACAACAACATCAACAACAACAAAAACATCAAATAAACAACAACAACAACAATAACAACAACATCAACAACAACAACGTCAAATAAACAACCACAACAACACCGTCAAATAAACAACAACAACAGCAGCAACGTCAAATAAACAACAACAACAACAACGTCAAATAAACAACAACAACAACAACGTCAAATAAACAACAACAACAACAATGTCAACAACAACAACGTCGAATAAACAACAACAACAATGTCAAATAAACAACAACAACTAAAACAACGTCAAATAAACAACAACAACAATAACAACGTCAAATAAACAACAACACCAACAACAACAACAATGTCAAATAAACAACAACAACAACAACGTCAATAACAACAACAATGTCAAAAAAACAACAACAACAACGTCAAATAAACAACAACTAAAACAACGTCAAATAAACAACAACAATAACAACAACGTCAAGTAAACAACAACACCAACAACGTCAACAACAACAATGTCAAATAAACAACAACAACGTCAACAACAACAACAATGTCAAATAAACAACAACAACAACAACAACATCAAATAAACAACAACAACAACAACGTTAACAATAACAATGTAAAATAAACAACGACAGCAACAACAACATCAAATAAACAACAAAAACAACATCAAATAAACAACAACAACAACAACGTCAAATAAACAACAACAATAACAACAACAACAACATCAAATAAACAACAACAACAACAACGTCAAATAAACAACAACAACAACAACGTCAAATAAACAACAACAACAACGTCAAATAAACAATAACAACAACAACAACATCAACAACAACAAAAACGTCAAATAAACAACAACAACAACAACAACAACGTCAACAACAACTACGTTAAATAAACTACAACAACAACAACAATGTCAACAACAACAATGTCAAATAAACAACAACGTCAAATAAACAACAACAACAACAACAACGTCAAATAAACAACAACACCACAACCACCAACAACAACAACAACAATGTCAAATAAACAACAACAACAACACCACAACCACCAACAACAACAACAACAATGTCAAATAAACAACAACAACAACGTCAACAACAACAACAATGTCAAATAAAGAACAACAACGTCAAATAAACAACAACAACAACAACGTCAAATAAACAACAACAACAACATCAAATAAACAACAACAACAACGTCAAATAAACAACAACAAATACAACAACGTCAAATAAACAACAACAACAACGTCAAATAAATAACAACAACAACGTCAAATAAATAACTACAAAAACAACAACAACATCAACAACAACAAAAATGTCAAATAAACAACAACAACAACGTCAACAACAACAACAACATCAAATAAATAACAACAACAACACCGTCAAATAAACAACAACAACAACATCAAATAAACAACAACAACACCGTCAAATAAATAACAACAACCACACCGTCAAATAAACAACAACAACGTCAAATAAAGAACAACATCTAAAACAACGTCAAATAAAAAACAACGTCAACAACAACAACAACGTGAAATAAACAACAACAACAACAACAACAACAACGTCAAATAAACAACAACAACGTCAACAACAACAACAACGTCAAATAAACAACAACAACAACAACAACGTCAAATAAACAACAACAACAACACCGTCAAATAAACAACAACAACAACGTGAAATAAACAACAACAACAACAACGTCAAATAAACAACAACAACAACGTCAAATAAACAACAACAACAACGTGAACAACAACAACAACAACTTCAAATAAACAACAACAACAACAACGTCAAATAAACAACAACAACAACAACAACAACAATGTCAACAATAACAACTACGTCAAATAAACAACAACAACAACGTCAACAACAACTACGTCAAATAAACAACAACAACAACAACGTCAAATAAACAACAACAACAAAAACAATGTCAAATAAACAACAACAACAACGTCAAATAAATAACAACAACAACAACAACAACAACGTCAAATAAATAACAACAACAACGTCAAATAAACAACAATAACAACGTCAAATAAACAACTACAAAAACAACAACAACATCAACAACAACAAAAACATCAAATAAACAACAACAACAACAATAACAACAACATCAACAACAACAACAACGTCAAATAAACAACCACAACAACACCGTCAAATAAACAACAACAACAACAACAGCAACGTCAAATAAACAATAACAACAACAACGTCAAATAAACAACAACAACAACGTCAAATAAACAACAACAACAACAATGTCAACAACAACAACGTCGAATAAACAACAACAACTACGTCAAATAAACAACAACAACAACGTCAAATAAACAACAACAACAACAATGTCAAATAAACAACAACAACAACGTCAACAACAACAACAACAACATCAAATAAACAACAACAACAACAACGTCAAATAAACAACAACAATAACAACAACAACATCAAATAAACAACAACAACAACAACGTCAAATAAACAACAACAACAACATCAACAACAACAAAAACGTCAAATAAACAACAACAACAACAACGTCAACAACAACAACTACGTCAAATAAACAACAACAACAACAACAATGTCAACAACAATAATGTCAAATAAACAACAACAATGCCAAATAAACAACAACAACTAAAACAACGTCAAATAAACAACAACAACAACAACAACAACAAAAACGTCAAATAAACAACAACAACAACAACAACAACCACAACAATGTCAAATAAACAACAACAACAACGTCAACAACAACAACAACAATGTCAAATAAACAACAACAACGTCAAATAAACAACAACAACAACAACAACAACGTCAAATAAACAACAACAACGTCAAATGAACAACAACAACAACAACGTCAAATAAATAACAACAACAACAACAACGTCAAATAAACAACAACAACAACAACAACGTCAAATAAACAACAACAACGACAACAACAACGTCAAATAAACAACAGCAACAACAATAACAACGTCAAATAAACAACAACAACAACAACAACAACAACAACAACAACGTCAACAACAACAACAACGTCAAATAAACAACAACAACAACGTCAAATAAACAACAACAACAACAACGTCAAATAAACAACAGCAACAACAACGTCAAATAAACAACAACAATAACAACAACGTCAAATATGCAACAACAACAACAACAAATACAACAACAACAACAACAATGTCAAATAACAAAAACAACGTCAAATAAACAACAATAACAATGTCAAATAAACAACAACAACAACAACAGCAACAATGTCAAATAAACAATAACAACAACAACAACGTTAAATAAATAACAACAACAACGTCAAATAAACAACAACAACACCAACGTCAAATAAACAACAACAACAACATCAAATAAACAACAACAACAACAACAACGTCAAATAAACAACAATAATAACAACAACAACAATGTCAAATAAACAACAACAACAACGTCAAATAAACAATAACAACAACGTCAAATAAACAACAACAACAACAACATCAACAACAACAAAAACGTCAAATAAACAACAACAACAACAACAACGTCAACAACAACAACTATGTCAAATAAATAACAACAACTAAAATAACGTCAAATAAACAACAACACCAACAACGTCAACAACAACGACAACAATGTCAAATAAGCAACAACAACAACAACAACGTCAACAACAACAACAATATCAAATAAACAACAACAATGTCAAATAAACAACAACATCTAAAACAACGTCAAATAAAAAACAACGTCAACAACATCAACAACGTGAAATAAACAACAACAACAACAACAACAACAACGTTAAATAAACAACAACAACGTCAACAACAACAACAACGTCAAATAAACAACAACAACAACAACAACGTCAAATAAACAACAACAACAACAACAACACCGTCAAATAAACAACAACAACGTCAAATAAACAACAACAACAACAACGTCAAATAAACAACAACAACAACGTCAAATAAACAACAACAACAACGTGAACAACAACAACAACAACAACGTCAAATAAACAACAACAACAACAACGTCAAATAAACAACAACAACAACAACAACAACAATGTCAACAACAACAACTACGTCAAATAAACAACAACAACAACAACGTCAACAACAACTACGTCAAATAAACAACAACAACAACAACGTCAAATAAACAACAACAACAAAAACAATGTCAAATAAACAACAACAACAACGTCAAATAAATAACAACAACAACAACAACAACAACGTCAAATAAATAACAACAACAACGTCAAATAAACAACAACAACAACGTCAAATAAACAACTACAAAAACAACAACAACATCAACAACAACAAAAACATCAAATAAACAACAACAACAACAATAACAACAACATCAACAAAAACAACAACGTCAAATAAACAACCACAACAACACCGTCAAATAAACAACAACAACAACAGCAACGTCAAATAAACAACAACAACGTCAAATAAACAACAACAACAACAACGTCAAATAAACAACAACAACAACAATGTCAACAATAACAACGTCGAATAAACAACAACAACTACGTCAAATAAACAACTACAACAACGTCAAATAAACAACAACAACAACAATGTCAAATAAACAACAACAACAACGTCAACAACAACAACAATGTCAAATAAACAATAACAACATCAAATAAACAACAACAACAACAACGTCAAATAAACAACAACAATAACAACAACAACGTCAAATAAACAACAACAACAACAACGTCAAATAAACAACAACAACAACATCAACAACAACAACAAAAACGTCAAATAAACAACAACAACAACAACAACGTCAACAACAACAACTACGTCAAATAAACAACAACAACAACAACAACAATGTCAACAACAATAATGTCAAATAAACAACAACAATGCCAAATAAACAACAATAACTAAAACAACGTCAAATACACAACAACAACAACAACAACAAAAACGTCAAATAAACAACAACACCAACAACAACAACAACAACAATGTCAAATAAACAACAACAACAACGTCAACAACAACAACAACAATGTCAAATAAACAACAACAACAACGTCAAATAAACAACAACAACAGCAACAACGTCAAATAAACAACAACAACGTCAAATAAACAACAACAACAACAACGTCAAATAAATAACAACAACAACAACAACGTCAAATAAACAACAACAACAACAACAACGTCAAATAAACAACAACAATGACAACAACAACGTCAAATAAACAACAGCAACAACAATAACAACGTCAAATAAACAACAACAACAACCACAACAACAACGTCAACAACAACAACAACGTCAAATAAACAACAACAACAACGTCAAATAAACAACAACAACAACAACAACAACGTCAAATAAACAACAACAACAACAACGTCAAATAAACAACAACAATAACAACAACGTCAAATAAGTAACAACAACAACAACAAATACAACAACAACAACAACAACGTCAAATAACAAAAACAACGTCAAATAAACAACAATAACAACGTCAAATAAACAACAACAACAACAACAGCAACAACGTCAAATAAACAATAACAACAACAACGTCAAATAAATAACAACAACAACGTCAAATAAACAACAACAACACCAACGTCAAATAAACAACAACAACAACATCAAATAAACAACAACAATAACAACAACGTCAAATAAACAACAATAATAACAACAACAATGTCAAATAAACAACAACAACAACGTCAAATAAACAATAACAACAACGTCAAATAAACAACAACAACAACAACATCATCAACAACAAAAACGTCAAATAAACAACAACAACAACAACGTCAACAACAACAACTATGTCAAATAAACAACAACAACAACGTCATATAAACAACAACAACAATGTCAATAACAAAAACGTCAAATAAACAATAACAACAACGTCAAATAAACAACAACTCCAACAACGTCAACAACAACGAATACAATGTCAAATAAGCAACAACGGCAACAACAACGTCAACAACAACAACAATGTCAAATAAACAACAACAACGTCAAATAAACAACAACATCTAAAACAACGTCAAATAAAAAACAACGTCAACAACATCAACAACGTGAAATAAACAACAACAACAACAACAACGTCAAATAAACAACAACAACGTCAACAACAACAACAACGTCAAATAAACAACAACAACAACAACAACAACGTCAAATAAACAACAACAACAACACCGTCAAATAAACAACAACAACAACGTCAAATAAACAACAACAACAACAACGTCAAATAAACAACAACAACAACGTCAAATAAACAACAACAACAACGTGAACAACAACAACAACGTCAAATAAACAACAACAACAACGTCAAATAAACAACAACAACAACAACAACAATGTCAACAACAACAACTACGTCAAATAAACAACAACAACAACGTCAACAACAACTACGTCAAATAAACAACAACAACAACAACGTCAAATAAACAACAACAAAAACAATGTCAAATAAACAACAACAACAACGTCAAATAAATAACAACAACAACAACAACAACGTCAAATAAATAACAACAACAACGTCAAATAAACGTCAACAACAACGTCAAATAAACAACTACAAAAACAACAACAACATCAACAACAACAAAAACATCAAATAAACACCAACAACAACAATAACAACAACATCAACAACAACAACAACGTCAAATAAACAACCACAACAACACCGTCAAATAAACAACAACAACAACAACAGCAACGTCAAATAAACAATAACAACAACAACGTCAAATAAACAACAACAATAACAACGTCAAATAAACAACAACAACAACAATGTCAACAATAACAACGTCGAATAAACAACAACAACAATGTCAAATAAACAACAACAACTAAAACAACGTCAAATAAACAACAACAACAATAAAAACGTCAAATAAACAACAACACCAACAACGACAACAACAACAACAACAACAACAACAATGTCAAATAAACAACAACAACAACAACGTCAATAACAACAACAATCTCAAAAAAACAACAACAACGTCAAATAAACAACAACTAAAACAACGTCAAATAAACAACAACAATAACAACAACGTCAAGTAAACAACAACACCAACAACGTCAATAACAACAATGTCAAATAAACAACAACAACGTCAACAACAACAACAATGTCAAATAAACAACAACAACAACAACAACGTCAACAACAACATCAAATAAACAACAACAACAACAACAACGTCAAATAAACAACAACAATAACAACAACAACGTCAAATAAACAACAACAACAACAACGTCAAATAAACAACAACAACAACATCAACAACAACAAAAACGTCAAGTAAACAACAACAACAACAACAACAACGTCAACAACAACAACTACGTCAAATAAACAACAACAACAACAACAACCATGTCAACAACAATAATGTCAAATAAACAACAACAATGCCAAATAAACAACAACAACTAAAACAACGTCAAATAAACAACAACAACAACAACAAAAACGTCAAATAAACAACAACACCAACAACAACAACAACAACAACAATGTCAAATAAACAACAACAACAACGTCAACAACAACAACAACAATGTCAAATAAACAACAACAACAACGTCAAATAAACAACAACAACAACGTCAAATAAACAGCAACAACGTCAAATAAACAACAACAACAACAACGTCAAATAAATAACAACAACAACAACAACGTCAAATAAACAACAACAACAACAAAAACGTCAAATAAACAACAACAACGACAACAACAACGTCAAATAAACAACAGCAACAACAATAACAACGTCAAATAAACAACAACAACAACAACAACAACGTCAACAACAACAACAACGTCGAATAAACAACAACAACAACGTCAAATAAACAACAACAACAACAACAACGTTAAATAAACAACAGCAACAACAACGTTAAATAAACAACAACAATAACAACAACATCAAATAAGCAACAACAACAACAACAAATACAACAACAACAACAACAACAACGTCAAATAACAAAAACAACGTCAAATAAACAACAATAACAATGTCAAATAAACAACAACAACAACAACAACAGCAACAACGTCAAATAAACAATAACAACAACAACAATGTCAAATAAATAACAACAACAATGTCAAATAAACAACAACAACACCAACGCCAAATAAACAACAACAACAACATCAAATAAACAACAACAACAACAACAACGTCAAATAAACAACAATAATAACAACAACAACAATGTCAAATAAACAACAACAACAACGTCAAATAAACAATGACAACAACGTCAAATAAACAATAACAACAACAACAACAACATCAACAACAACAAAAACGTCAAATAAACAACAACAACAACAACAACGTCAACAACAACAACTATGTCAAATAAACAACAACAACAACGTCATATAAACAACAACAACAACAATGTCAATAACAAAAACATCAAATAAACAATAACAACAACGTCAAATAAACAACAACAACTAAAACAACGTCAAATAAACAACAACACCAACAACGTCAACAACAACGACAACAATGTCAAATAAGCAACAACAGCAACAACAACGTCAACAACAACAACAATGTCAAATAAACAACAACAACGTCAAATAAACAACAACATCTAAAACAACGTCAAATAAAAAACAACGTCAACAACATCAACAACGTGAAATAAACAACAACAACAACAACGTCAAATAAACAACAACAACGTCAACAACAACAACAACGTCAAATAAACAACAACAACAACAACAACGTCAAATAAACAACAACAACAACAACACCGTCAAATAAACAACAACAACAACGTCAAATAAACAACAACAACAACAACGTCAAATAAACAACAACAACAACGTCAAATAAACAACAACAACAACAACGTGAACAACAACAACAACGTCAAATAAACAACAACAACAACGTCAAATAAACAACAACAACAACAACAACAATGTCAACAACAACAACTACGTCAAATAAACAACAACAACAACGTCAACAACAACTATGTCAAATAAACAACAACAACAACGTCAAATAAACAACAACAACAAAAACAATGTCAAATAAACAACAACAACAACGTCAAATAAATAACAACAACAACAACAACAACGTCAAATAAATAACAACAACAACGTCAAATAAACGTCAACAACAACGTCAAATAAATAACTACAAAAACAACAACAACATCAACAACAACAAAAACATCAAATAAACAACAACAACAACAATAACAACAACATCAACAACAACAACAACGTCAAATAAATAACCACAACAACACCGTCAAATAAACAACAACAACAACAACAGCAACGTCAAATAAACAATAACAACAACAACGTCAAATAAACAACAACAACAACAACGTCAAATAAACAACAACAACAACAATGTCAACAACAACAACGTCGAATAAACAACAACAACAATGTCAAACAAACAACAACAACTAAAACAACGTCAAATAAACAACAACAACAATAACAACGTCAAATAAACAACAACACCAACAACGACAACAACAACAACAACAATGTCAAACAAAACAACAACAACAACAACGTCAATAACAACAACAATGTCAAAAAAACAACAACAACAACGTCAAATAAACAACAACTAAAACAACGTCAAATAAACAACAACAATAACAACAACGTCAAGTAAACAACAACACCAACAATGTCAATAACAACAATGTCAAATAAACAACAACAACGCAAAAACAACAACAATGTCAAATAAACAACAACAACAACATCAAATAAACAACAACAACAACAACGTCAACAACAACATCAAATAAACAACAACAACAACGTCAAATAAACAACAACAATAACAACAACAACGTCAAAACAACAAGAACGTCAAATAAACAACAACAACAACATCAACAACAACAAAAACGTCAAATAAACAACAACAACAACAACGTCAACAAAAACAACTACGTCAAATAAACAACAACAACAACAACAACAATGTCAACAACAATAATGTCAAATAAACAACAACTAAAACAACGTCAAATAAACAACAACAACTAAAACAACGTCAAATAAACAACAACAACAACAACAAAAACGTCAAATAAACAACAACAACAACAATGTCAAATAAACAACAACAACAACGTCAACAACAACAACAATGTCAAATAAACAACAACAACAACGTCAAATAAACAACAACAACAACAACGTCAAATAAACAACAACAACAACAACAAATACAACAACAACAACAACAACAACGTCAAATAACAAAAACAACGTCAAATAAACAACAATAACAATGTCAAATAAACAACAACAACAACAACAACAACAGCAACAACGTCAAATAAACAATAACAACAACCACAATGTCAAATAAATAACAACAACAACGTCAAATAAACAACAATAACACCAACGTCAAATAAACAACAACAACAACATCAAATAAACAACAACAACAACAACGTCAAATAAACAACAATAATAACAACAACAACAATGTCAAATAAACAACAACAACAACGTCAAATAAACAATGACAACAACGTCAAATAAACAATAACAACAACAACAACAACATCAACAACAACAAAAACGTCAAATAAACAACAACAACAACAACAACGTCAACAACAACAACTATGTCAAATAAACAACAACAACAACGTCATATAAACAACAACAACAATGTCAATAACAAAAACATCAAATAAACAATAACAACAACGTCAAATAAACAACAACAACTAAAACAACGTCAAATAAACAACAACACCAACAACGTCAACAACAACGACAACAATGTCAAATAAGCAACAACAGCAACAACAACGTCAACAACAACAACAATGTCAAATAAACAACAACAACGTCAAATAAACAACAACATCTAAAACAACGTCAAATAAAAAACAACGTCAACAACATCAACAACGTGAAATAAACAACAACAACAACAACAACAACAACGTCAAATAAACAACAACAACGTCAACAACAACAACAACGTCAAATAAACAACAACAACAACAACAACGTCAAATAAACAACAACAACAACAACACCGTCAAATAAACAACAACAACAACGTCAAATAAACAACAACAACAACAACGTCAAATAAACAACAACAACAACGTCAAATAAACAACAACAACAACAACAACGTGAACAACAACAACAACGTCAAATAAACAACAACAACAACGTCAAATAAACAACAACAACAACAACAACAATGTCAACAACAACAACTACGTCAAATAAACAACAACAACAACGTCAACAACAACTATGTCAAATAAACAACAACAACAACGTCAAATAAACAACAACAACAAAAACAATGTCAAATAAACAACAACAACAACGTCAAATAAATAACAACAACAACAACAACAACGTCAAATAAATAACAACAACAACGTCAAATAAACGTCAACAACAACGTCAAATAAATAACTACAAAAACAACAACAACATCAACAACAACAAAAACATCAAATAAACAACAACAACAACAATAACAACAACATCAACAACAACAACAACGTCAAATAAATAACAACAACAACACCGTCAAATAAACAACAACAACAACAACAGCAACGTCAAATAAACAATAACAACAACAACGTCAAATAAACAACAACAACAACAACGTCAAATAAACAACAACAACAACAACAATGTCAACAACAACAACGTCGAATAAACAACAACAACAATGTCAAACAAACAACAACAACTAAAACAACGTCAAATAAACAACAACAACAATAACAACGTCAAATAAACAACAACACCAACAACGACAACAACAACAACAACAATGTCAAACAAAACAACAACAACAACAACGTCAATAACAACAACAATGTCAAAAAAACAACAACAACAACGTCAAATAAACAACAACTAAAACAACGTCAAATAAACAACAACAATAACAACAACGTCAAGTAAACAACAACACCAACAATGTCAATAACAACAATGTCAAATAAACAACAACAACGCAAAAACAACAACAATGTCAAATAAACAACAACAACAACATCAAATAAACAACAACAACAACAACGTCAACAACAACATCAAATAAACAACAACAACAACAACAACGTCAAATAAACAACAACAATAACAACAACAACGTCAAAACAACAACAACGTCAAATAAACAACAACAACATCAACAACAACAAAAACGTCAAATAAACAACAACAACAACAACGTCAACAACAACAACTACGTCAAATAAACAACAACAACAACAACAACAATGTCAACAACAATAATGTCAAATAAACAACAACTAAAACAACGTCAAATAAACAACAACAACTAAAACAACGTCAAATAAACAACAACAACAACAACAAAAACGTCAAATAAACAACAACAACAACAATGTCAAATAAACAACAACAACAACGTCAACAACAACAACAACAATGTCAAATAAACAACAACAACAACGTCAAATAAACAACAACAACAACAACGTCAAATAAACAACAACAACGTCAAATAAACAACAACAACAACGTAATATAAATAACAACAACAACAACAACGTCAAATAAACAACAACAACAACAAAAACGTCAAATAAACAACAACAACGACAACAACAACGTCAAATAAACAACAGCAACAACAATAACAACGTCAAATAAACAACAACAATAACAACAACAACAACAACGTCAACAACAACAACAACGTCGAATAAACAACAACAACAACGTCAAATAAACAACAATAACAACAACAACGTTAAATAAACAACAGCAACAACAACGTCAAATAAACAACAACAATAACAACAACGCCAAATAAGCAACAACAACAACAACAAATACAACAACAACAACAACAACGTCAAATAACAAAAACAACGTCAAATAAACAACAATAACAATGTCAAATAAACAACAACAACAACAACAACAGCAACAACGTCAAATAAACAATAACAACAACAACAATGTCAAATAAATAACAACAACAACGTCAAATAAACAACAACAACACCAATGTCAAATAAACAACAACAACAACATCAAATAAACAACAACAACAACAACAACGTCAAATAAACAACAATAATAACAACAACAACAATGTCAAATAAACAACAACAACAACGTCAAATAAACAATAACAACAACGTCAAATAAACAACAACAACAACAACATCAACAACAACAAAAACGTCAAATAAACAACAACAACAACAACAACGTCAACAACAACAACTATGTCAAATAAACAACAACAACAACGTCATATAAACAACAATAACAATGTGAATAACAAAAACATCAAATAAACAATAACAACAACGTCAAATAAACAACAACAACTAAAACAACGTCAAATAAACAACAACACCAACAACGTCAACAACAACGACAACAATGTCAAATAAGCAACAACAGCAACAACAACGTCAACAACAACAACAATGTCAAATAAACAACAACAACGTCAAATAAACAACAACATCTAAAACAACGTCAAATAAAAAACAACGTCAACAACATCAACAACGTGAAATAAACAACAACAACAACAACAACAACAACAATTTCAAATAAACAACAACAACGCAACAACAACAACAACGTCAAATAAACAACAACAACAACAACAACAACGTCAAATAAACAACAACAACAACAACAACACCGTCAAATAAACAACAACAACAACAACGTCAAATAAACAACAACAACAACAACGTCAAATAAACAACAACAACAACGTCAAATAAACAACAACAACAACGTGAACAACAACAACAACAACGTCAAATAAACAACAACAACAACAACAACAATGTCAACAACAACAACTACGTCAAATAAACAACAACAACAACGTCAACAACAACTATGTCAAATAAAAAACAACAACAACAACGTCAAATAAACAACAACAACAAAAACAATGTCAAATAAACAACAACAACAACGTCAAATAAATAACAACAACAACAACAACGTCAAATAAATAACAACAACAACGTCAAATAAACAACAACAACAACGTCAAATAAACAACTACAAAAACAACAACAACATCAACAACAACAAAAACATCAAATAAACAACAACAACAACAATAACAACAACATCAACAACAACAACAACGTCAAATAAACAACCACAACAACACCGTCAAATAAACAACAACAACAACAACAGCAACGTCAAATAAACAACAACAACGTCAAATAAACAACAACAACAACAACGTCAAATAAACAACAACAACAACAATGTCAACAACAACAACGTCTGTAACACCCCGATTTGATTAAATAATATTTATATTATTAATTTCCAAAATTATCAAATTATATCTATTTTGAGAAATATATTCATTTGATATCGATTAAAATATTAATTCGATTATATGAAATAAATATATTTATATTGTTGAAATATTATTTTGAATAAGATTAATTTGGTGTGTAATAATATTTGGCTTTGTTTGATTAATTGGTATAATTGAATTAATATGACTAATTGATATTTATTACTATCTTGGGCTATAATTTGAATTAATTATGTTGAGGCCAAATTAGAATTATAGAAAGTTGGAGGGATAGAAGTTAGTAGTAGAAAAGTTTGTTTTATAAAATAGAGAAAGAATAGTTGGTAAGAGGTAGAAAGAAAGAAAAGAGGAAAAGAGAGAAGAAGAAGAGAAAGAGAAGGAGAGCCTTGGAGAAGAGGAAGAAACAAGAACATCAGAGGCTAGGGTTTGGATTGGGTAAAAGATCATGAAGCTTTGCAAGAACACTTTGAGGTAAGGGGTTTGGTCATTCTTTTACTATGAATAAAGTTGTGATATATTCTATATGAGTTAGGGTTTGTAGGGATGATGGATTCTTGATGCCATGGTTGTTGTGATGATGAAACATGAATGGGTATTAGTTAGGATGAAATAAGAACCATGAAATGTGGGTTTTGGTGGAAACCCCATTTGTGCCCTATTTTGCAAAACCATAGAAATGAGGAAATGATGGCATGAGATGAATGGAATTGATTGGTGTTTTGATGTGGTATTGATCTTATTGTATGCCTTAGATCATTGCTATATGGTAGGAATTCGATTTAGATGGTTTTAGGATGTTTGGGGATGATTAAGAATGGATTGGGGTGATTTTGGGAAGCATAAAAACGTGAAAAATGGTGTTGCAGAGTCATCAACACGGGCCGTGTTGATGCACACGGGCACCCGTGTTGATGCTCGGGTAGGTTTTTCCCAAAAATCGTTTCGGCCATAACGTTTGAACCGTAACTCCGATTTAGGCGCCGTTTGATGCGTTGGAAAGCTAGTGAAATTTTATATATGATTATGAGGAATTAGGTAGCTTTAAGAGCTTATTTTAATAAGTGATTATTGGAGAAAGTGTTTATGTTTATAGGTGAATTTGATTGTTATGTATTTTAGTGAAGTGTTTGGTGATGTTTGGTGTACTAAATGAATGATCTTGTGAGTTATACATCAAATGCAAAATGCATTATGTTTTGATATGGTTTGAATGATTGGGTATGACAACATGTATGCTTATGTTTAATATGCATGTTTGTATGAAAATGATGATGCTACATGATGATATGGGAGGCTTGTGATGAATTGTTCATGACTAAATGATTTTTGTTGATAATGATGATATATGTCCTTGTACATGATGATGTGATGATCATATTGATATTTTCGAAATATACTTTCCGATTTGGAATTGTTGATAGTTGATGGTTTATGTTTTGGTTGAGTAAGTAATCTCGTTTGTATACATTTTACTTGACGTTGAGATTGATAAATTATATGTATGCATGCATGTACAATAGTTGATGTTCCATTGGTTGGATTTGATGGCATGTGTATGTTAAGATTGTTGTGAGTCTTAATTGCATGCATTGGTTATATTGTACATTGCATGGCATGGTGGTCTTGAAACAGAGACGGTGGAACTTTGGGTCCACAATATCTAGACGGTGACCCTATTATGGGAAAAGACGTAGTGACCTTGATCCGGAAGGGAAACATAGGTGGTGGAACATTGGGTCCACAATATCTAGACGGTGACCCTATTATGGGAAAAGACGTAGTGACCTTGATCCGGAAGGGAAACATAGGTGGTGGAATATTGGGTCCACAATATCTAGACGGTGACCCTATTATGGGAAAAGACGTAGTGACCTTGATCCGGAAGGGAAACATAGGTGGTGGAACATTGGGTCCACAATATCTAGACGGTGACCCTATTGTGGGAAAAGACGTAGTGATCTTGATCCGGAATGGAAACATAGGTGGTGGAACCTTGGGTCCACGAGTCGGTACCGCATTTGCATACGTTGAGTCGTGTTGTGAGTCACATGTATAATTGTGCATGATATGTATATGTGTTGATGTGTTTGATTATGTGCCAATATTGTTGTTGTTTGAATTATGGTTATGTGCCAAGGATGTGAGTATTCAGATAATCGGTTTACATGGTTAATGTGTTGGAAATGGATTCCTTGAGTAAGGATGCTACAGGTGATAAAATGAACATGATCATTATGTATTGCTTTATTTATTGCCATTTCATTTACTTAAAATTACATGTTATATGATTATTGGAATTCTTACCCTTTTGTTGGCCAATGCTTTTGATGGCATTGTGCAGGTACCGAGGACGGTAGCGCGAGGCGCTAGCTAACGGATGCATTGGATTGCAATCTGTTTTATTTTGATTAGAGTCGAGTCGATGCTCTGGTAGTAACACATAGGGGGGGGATTTATTTAGTGTCGAACTCGATTATTTTGTATTTGGATTATGATGTATATAATCCTTATTCGTGTATATGGTGTTTTGTAGATGTGAGACTTGATAACATATGCTTATGTGAATTATGATGGCTTGATGCCTTGAATTATGTTTTGATTCCTCCATAAATGGAGATGATGTGAAATTATGAAACTCCGTTGCGTTTGCACGAGAGAATGAAGTAAATATTTATTGTATGTTTGTTTTGTGTTGGAATGCTTATACTTTCAAACATACCCTGTCCGTTTTCCTTAAAAACTTTGGAATGTGATGTGTGTTGTGGCATCCCTTCCGTGTAATTTTATTTCTCTAATTTTTTATCTTTACTTTTAATTGGGGTATTTAGAAGGGGTGTTACAATAGTGGTATCAGAGCAGGTCGGTCTATCGGCCAGGTTGTTTATGTGTTTAATCCCTTTTGGTACGCGACATGTGTGTGAAACACTGTCGGTACTTGATTGTTTCCTTTTTGTTGTCTGCAGAGGTACGTGTGAATTAAGTGGGGGAGAAGTTTCTTCTCTGAAGTTTTGTGCAAGAGGTTGGTTCAGTATACCGCCGACTGTAAGATGTAAGTATTGCCGAGCAGTTGATGCTTCAAGCATGGTTATGTTTAAGTAGCTTGAGGGGTAAGATGGAAGATGTTGTTGTGGTTTGGTAACGATGGTTAATGCCACCTCATGATTGTCGACTGTCTATTGACAAATTGAGGGACTGATCATCCTTAATCTCTTGTTGATGGTAGTCGGGAATTGTGTTGTTTGGGATAGACTTGTCTTGCCAACTTAATAGTGTGTGAAACAGATGAGTTGGCACAAGGCAGTGCATGGTTACTTGACTTGTGGGCGAATTTGGATTTTGCTGAGAAATAAGATTTTTGGCAAGCGAGCTTCTTGTTGTGATTCTTCCGAAACCTTTTGTGGAAATGTGAGTGAATTACCGCTGTAGTGCGAGGTGAAGTTTTGATGGATTTAGTTTCTGGAACTAGTTGGGATTCGAAGTATCCTTAAGGGATGTTTGTTTCTGAATTAGAGTTGAAGAGTCAACTTGAATATTGGTTTTAGTAGCGTTTGTTTGTTTGAGTGGTTCGCCGTGGAGTGCGCCGATTGTGTTGTTCGAGAAGAGCAAAGGTTACCCAAGTTGGTGTGTTGTTTGTAGTCAAGGAACGAAGCGGATGTTGAGGACGAGTGTCTGCTTCGGAGGATTGAATATTTAAGTGAAGCAGTTATTTGGAGTTTATGTGTTTAGTGAGATCGTTTTGAAGTCTGGCTGCCTATGGGTTAGTGTGAGGGTTGAAGATGTTCAGGCAATGCTTTTCAAGATAGTGTATGGTCCAGGCAAGTATAAGCTGATGTCATTAGTGTGACTAATGCGTCAGGTAAGATTTTGGAATGTTCCAACAGTACTCTCATGAGTAGCTGAAGAGTTGTTTCGTGTTCATGGATATTATTTGGTTTACATCAAGTTAAGGGATTGTGGCAAGCATCCGAGTGTTGCGTTATCAGTAGTGGAGTTAGATTGGTGCATGTTGAGTCCTCTAAAGAAGGAGTTTTGGAACTGTTGGACGTGAATGTCTTAAGTAAGCAACTTAGGCGGCAATATTTTGGACAGTTCCGCGAAGATTTATTTTGGGTCTTGTCGAAGACTTTAAGGGGCTAATTCATAGTTTAGAAGTTCTTTTGTTTTGGATGGTTAACTTTGTAAGTTTGATGGAAGATATTTTTATGAGTTGGTATTGATCGTGAGTATTTTGACCCGAAATGGTTGAGTCACTAATTGGACTTCGCAATGGGAAGCAAATTTGTTTTAGCCGGTGAAAAGTTTAGCGAATGCCTTGATTTTGGTTTCGTTTTGTACTGAAGAACCTGGTGCGACGTGTTGTGATATTTTGTTTTGGACGTAAGATGTATTTCGACATAGAGTTGGAAAAGTGTATTACTACCTTGGAACGATTTGATTTTTCTTATGGAAAATTATCGGATGCGGGAGTTAGAGTTTGATGCAGTTATGCTCATTGGAACCATATAGGTACAGATGTTAACGACAAGGAGATTGGAATTGTTGAAGACAATTCAAGTTGAGTATGATCTATAAAGAGACTTCGTCTGTTGTTGAGTTTATTAAGTTGATATTGAGGATAACCCAAGAATATCTTATTTGAGATTTATTATTTTGAAAGAATGTTGCATGTTTGTTTTGAGACGCTTGTTGAGATTAAACTCAGAAGGTTATTAAGGATTCGTTCACTACTACCATATGGATTTCGCCGGATACTAATGGTCGCGGTGGATTATTAGATTACGACTAAAATGAGTCTTGGCGGTAAGGAATTTGGTGATGGTTGGTAACCACAGGTACTTAAAGATGATTGATGTTTTATAGAGGAAGATGTTCTATTTGTGACTGAAGTCGGTCGCGACGGTGTTTATGTTAGATTCCATAGAAATTGATGTTATGGTTCTAAGTCCAAACTATGTTGTAATTTCAGGAGTATGAGACGAAATTAATGAGTAGAGTTCTTGAGAGAGTGTTTTGGTTTGGATTACCACTTTAGAAGATTGAAAGATATGAGAGATGTTTCGAATAAGAAACCAGTGTATTAATCGTTGCGACGATGTGAGGATAGTGATTACGTAATTAAACTTTGGGAATTGAATTGTTATAAGGGAAGACTTCGTGGAAGTCAAGTGTATACATCGAAGTTTCACAAGTGAAATATTTGGACAGTATTTGAAGAGGTCAAACTATGTCGTGTATTTCAGAGGATCAACGGGCGTTGATCAATCGAGAATGAAAGAGTGATTCTTCGAGTTGATGAAGTTGATGTTGCGGGGTGTCTTGATGGGTGTACGCTTTGAACGTATCCATTTTGGGTGATTGGGAAGTTGAGGATTAACCAAGTTGTTTTACGGTTGGCATCTTATGCATAAAATGACACAGCATGGTTTAGGTATCGAGCATTGAGTTTTAGCGAGTATGCGGGATTGTTGGATTTGGGCTAGTGAGTTATAGTCGCAAGTCATCAGTATACGTCCTAGGATGAGTGGTGTGTCGCAGTTCAGTTATGTTTGGGTAACTTGGTATTGTTCAAGGGTGGTACGTTGGTAATCTACAAGGACGATGTGACCTTGTGATTTTCTGGAATGAGAGCGATAACTGCAAGTGTAATTCTTGAGTTCGTACTTATGCGTGAATGATGGCATCTTTTCGTGTTTGCGTAGCACGCGTGGTTTTATCCTTTCTGATTGTTTCAGTTTTGGTTTGTATAACCATTTTGTTGTTTTTGTTTTAGCGATGGTGTCGGTGTTGTGTCGTAGGACTTTATGTTCCTACCTTTGGTGACTCGTTTCCGAGGCGTCGGTTCGAGTGTATGACTAATTCTAGGGTTGAGACGTTAGGATGGTATCGATCTTGTTTGTTTAGTTCTCGAGCGAACCGGTGTGTCTGCGACTTGTTTAGTTGTTGGGTGTTAGTTGATTGTCGAGTGCATTGTATGGGCTTCGCATCTCGGCATGGTTGTTCTTGTCTAAACGTTATGGCTAGGGAGATGCCCTTATGTTAGGTGTATTTTGTATGTTGTTTAATTAACGCAAGGATTGAGTGGACGAATGCGTAGGCATGTCCCGATTTGTTCGTTTTGGTCAAAATTTTCGAGGCCGAAAATCTTTTAAGTGGGGGAGAGTTGTAACACCCCGATTTGATTAAATAATATTTATATTATTAATTTCCAAAATTATCAAATTATATCTATTTTGAGAAATATATTCATTTGATATCGATTAAAATATTAATTCGATTATATGAAATAAATATATTTATATTGTTGAAATATTATTTTGAATAAGATTAATTTGGTGTGTAATAATATTTGGCTTTGTTTGATTAATTGGTATAATTGAATTAATATGACTAATTGATATTTATTACTATCTTGGGCTATAATTTGAATTAATTATGTTGAGGCCAAATTAGAATTATAGAAAGTTGGAGGGATAGAAGTTAGTAGTAGAAAAGTTTGTTTTATAAAATAGAGAAAGAATAGTTGGTAAGAGGTAGAAAGAAAGAAAAGAGGAAAAGAGAGAAGAAGAAGAGAAAGAGAAGGAGAGCCTTGGAGAAGAGGAAGAAACAAGAACATCAGAGGCTAGGGTTTGGATTGGGTAAAAGATCATGAAGCTTTGCAAGAACACTTTGAGGTAAGGGGTTTGGTCATTCTTTTACTATGAATAAAGTTGTGATATATTCTATATGAGTTAGGGTTTGTAGGGATGATGGATTCTTGATGCCATGGTTGTTGTGATGATGAAACATGAATGGGTATTAGTTAGGATGAAATAAGAACCATGAAATGTGGGTTTTGGTGGAAACCCCATTTGTGCCCTATTTTGCAAAACCATAGAAATGAGGAAATGATGGCATGAGATGAATGGAATTGATTGGTGTTTTGATGTGGTATTGATCTTATTGTATGCCTTAGATCATTGCTATATGGTAGGAATTCGATTTAGATGGTTTTAGGATGTTTGGGGATGATTAAGAATGGATTGGGGTGATTTTGGGAAGCATAAAAACGTGAAAAATGGTGTTGCAGAGTCATCAACACGGGCCGTGTTGATGCACACGGGCACCCGTGTTGATGCTCGGGTAGGTTTTTCCCAAAAATCGTTTCGGCCATAACGTTTGAACCGTAACTCCGATTTAGGCGCCGTTTGATGCGTTGGAAAGCTAGTGAAATTTTATATATGATTATGAGGAATTAGGTAGCTTTAAGAGCTTATTTTAATAAGTGATTATTGGAGAAAGTGTTTATGTTTATAGGTGAATTTGATTGTTATGTATTTTAGTGAAGTGTTTGGTGATGTTTGGTGTACTAAATGAATGATCTTGTGAGTTATACATCAAATGCAAAATGCATTATGTTTTGATATGGTTTGAATGATTGGGTATGACAACATGTATGCTTATGTTTAATATGCATGTTTGTATGAAAATGATGATGCTACATGATGATATGGGAGGCTTGTGATGAATTGTTCATGACTAAATGATTTTTGTTGATAATGATGATATATGTCCTTGTACATGATGATGTGATGATCATATTGATATTTTCGAAATATACTTTCCGATTTGGAATTGTTGATAGTTGATGGTTTATGTTTTGGTTGAGTAAGTAATCTCGTTTGTATACATTTTACTTGACGTTGAGATTGATAAATTATATGTATGCATGCATGTACAATAGTTGATGTTCCATTGGTTGGATTTGATGGCATGTGTATGTTAAGATTGTTGTGAGTCTTAATTGCATGCATTGGTTATATTGTACATTGCATGGCATGGTGGTCTTGAAACAGAGACGGTGGAACTTTGGGTCCACAATATCTAGACGGTGACCCTATTATGGGAAAAGACGTAGTGACCTTGATCCGGAAGGGAAACATAGGTGGTGGAACATTGGGTCCACAATATCTAGACGGTGACCCTATTATGGGAAAAGACGTAGTGACCTTGATCCGGAAGGGAAACATAGGTGGTGGAACATTGGGTCCACAATATCTAGACGGTGACCCTATTATGGGAAAAGACGTAGTGACCTTGATCCGGAAGGGAAACATAGGTGGTGGAACATTGGGTCCACAATATCTAGACGGTGACCCTATTGTGGGAAAAGACGTAGTGATCTTGATCCGGAATGGAAACATAGGTGGTGGAACCTTGGGTCCACGAGTCGGTACCGCATTTGCATACGTTGAGTCGTGTTGTGAGTCACATGTATAATTGTGCATGATATGTATATGTGTTGATGTGTTTGATTATGTGCCAATATTGTTGTTGTTTGAATTATGGTTATGTGCCAAGGATGTGAGTATTCAGATAATCGGTTTACATGGTTAATGTGTTGGAAATGGATTCCTTGAGTAAGGATGCTACAGGTGATAAAATGAACATGATCATTATGTATTGCTTTATTTATTGCCATTTCATTTACTTAAAATTACATGTTATATGATTATTGGAATTCTTACCCTTTTGTTGGCCAATGCTTTTGATGGCATTGTGCAGGTACCGAGGACGGTAGCGCGAGGCGCTAGCTAACGGATGCATTGGATTGCAATCTGTTTTATTTTGATTAGAGTCGAGTCGATGCTCTGGTAGTAACACATAGGGGGGGGATTTATTTAGTGTCGAACTCGATTATTTTGTATTTGGATTATGATGTATATAATCCTTATTCGTGTATATGGTGTTTTGTAGATGTGAGACTTGATAACATATGCTTATGTGAATTATGATGGCTTGATGCCTTGAATTATGTTTTGATTCCTCCATAAATGGAGATGATGTGAAATTATGAAACTCCGTTGCGTTTGCACGAGAGAATGAAGTAAATATTTATTGTATGTTTGTTTTGTGTTGGAATGCTTATACTTTCAAACATACCCTGTCCGTTTTCCTTAAAAACTTTGGAATGTGATGTGTGTTGTGTCATCCCTTCCGTGTAATTTTATTTCTCTAATTTTTTATCTTTACCTTTAATTGGGGTATTTAGAAGGGGTGTTACAACGTCGAATAAACAACAACAACTACGTCAAATAAACAACAACAACAACGTCAAATAAACAACAACAACAACAACGTCAAATAAACAACAACAACAATAACAACGTCAAATAAACAACAACACCAACAACGACAACAACAACAACAACAACAATGTCAAATAAACAACAACAACAACAACGTCAATAACAACAACAATGTCAAAAAAACAACAACAACGTAAAATAAACAACAACTAAAACAACGTCAAATAACCAACAACAATAACAACAACGTCAAGTAAACAACAACACCAACAACGTCAATAACAACAATGTCAAATAAACAACAACAACGTCAACAACAACAACAATGTCAAATAAACAACAACAACAACAACATCAAATAAACAACAACAACAACAACAACGTCAACAACAACATCAAATAAACAACAACAACAACAACAACGTCAAATAAACAACAACAATAACAACAACAACGTCAAATAAACAACAACAACAACGTCAAATAAACAACAACAACAACATCAACAACAACAAAAACGTCAAATAAACAACAACAACAACAACGTCAACAACAACAACTACGTCAAATAAACAACAACAACAACAACAACAATGTCAACAACAATAATGTCAAATAAACAACAACAATGCCAAATAAACAACAACAACTAAAACAACGTCAAATAAACAACAACAACAACAACAACAACAAAAACGTCAAATAAACAACAACACCAACAACAACAACAACAACAATGTCAAATAAACAACAACAACAACGTCAACAACAACAACAACAATGTCAAATAAACAACAACAACAACGTCAAATAAACAACAACAACAACGTCAAATAAACAGCAACAACGTCAAATAAACAACAACAACAACAATAACGTCAAATAAATAACAACAACAACAACGTCAAATAAACAACAACAACAACAAAAACGTCAAATAAACAACAACAACGACAACAACAACGTCAAATAAACAACAGCAACAACAATAACAACGTCAAATAAACAACAACAACAACAACAACAACAACAACAACGTCAACAACAACAACAACGTCGAATAAACAACAACAACAACGTCAAATAAACAACAACAACAACAACGTTAAATAAACAACAGCAACAACAACGTTAAATAAACAACAACAATAACAACAACGTCAAATAAGCAACAACAACAACAACAAATACAACAACAACAACAACAACGTCAAATAACAAAAACAACGTCAAATAAACAACAATAACAATGTCAAATAAACAACAACAACAACAACAACAACAACAGCAACAACGTCAAATAAACAATAACAACAACAACAATGTCAAATAAATAACAACAACAACGTCAAATAAACAACAACAACACCAACGTCAAATAAACAACAACAACAACAACATCAAATAAACAACAACAACAACAACAACGTCAAATAAACAACAATAATAACAACAACAACAATGTCAAATAAACAACAACAACAACGTCAAATAAACAATAACAACAACGTCAAATAAACAACAACAACAACAACAACATCAACAACAACAAAAACGTCAAATAAACAACAACAACAACAACAACAACGTCAACAACAACAACTATGTCAAATAAACAACAACAACAACAACGTCAACAACAACAACTATGTCAAATAAACAACAACAACAACGTCATATAAACAACAACAACAATGTGAATAACAAAAACATCAAATAAACAATAACAACAACGTCAAATAAACAACAACAACTAAAACAACGTCAAATAAACAACAACACCAACAACGTCAACAACAACGACAACAATGTCAAATAAGCAACAACAGCAACAACAACGTCAACAACAACAACAATGTCAAATAAACAACAACAACGTCAAATAAACAACAACATCTAAAACAACGTCAAATAAAAAACAACGTCAACAACATCAACAACGTGAAATAAACAACAACAACAACAACAACAACAACAACGTCAAATAAACAACAACAACGTCAACAACAACAACAACGTCAAATAAACAACAACAACAACAACAACGTCAAATAAACAACAACAACAACAACACCGTCAAATAAACAACAACAACAACGTCAAATAAACAACAACAACAACAACGTCAAATAAACAACAACAACAACGTCAAATAAACAACAACAACAACGTGAACAACAACAACAACAACATCAAATAAACAACAACAACAACGTCAAATAAACAACAACAACAACAACAACAATGTCAACAACAACAAATACGTCAAATAAACAACAACAACAACGTCAACAACAACTATGTCAAATAAACAACAACAACAACGTCAAATAAACAACAACAACAAAAACAATGTCAAATAAATAACAACAACAACGTCAAATAAACGTCAACAACAACGTCAAAAAAATAACTACAAAAACAACAACAACATCAACAACAACAAAAACATCAAATAAACAACAACAACAACAATAACAACAACATCAACAACAACAACAACGTCAAATAAACAACCACAACAACACCGTCAAATAAACAACAACAACAACAACAGCAACGTCAAATAAACAATAACAACAACAACGTCAAATAAACAACAACAACAACAACAACAACGTCAAATAAACAACAACAACAACAATGTCAACAACAACAACGTCGAATAAACAACAACAACAATGTCAAACAAACAACAACAACAACAACGTCAAATAAACAACAACAAATACAACAACGTCAAATAAACAACAACAACAACGTCAAATAAATAACAACAACAACAATAACAACAACAACGTCAAATAAACAACAACAACAACAACAACAACGTCAAATAAACAACAACAACAACAACGCCAAATAAACAACAACAACAACGTCAAATAAATAACTACAAAAACAACAACAACATCAACAACAACAAAAATGTCAAATAAACAACAACAACAACGTCAACAACAACAACAACATCAAATAAATAACAACAATAACACCGTCAAATAAACAACAACAACAACATCAAATAAACAACAACAACAACAACGTCAAATAAACAACAACAACAACAACGTCAAATAAACAACAACAACAACAACAACGTCAAATAAACAACAACGTCAAATAAACAACAACAACAACAACAACAACGTCAACAACAACAACAACAACAACGTCAAATAAACAACAACAACAACGTCAAATAAACAATAACAACAACAACAATGTCAAATAAACAACAACAACAACGTCAAATAAACAACAACAACATCAACGTCAAATAAATAACAATAACAACAACAACAACGTCAAAAAAACAACAACAACAACGTCAACAACAACAACAACGTCCAATAAACAACAACAACAACGTCAAATAAACAACAACAACAACAACGTCTAATAAAAAATAACAACAACAACAACATCAAATAAACAACAATAACAACGTCAAATAAACAACAACAATAACAACAACAACGTCAAATAAACAACAACAACAACAACAACGTCAAATAGACAATAACAACAACGTCAAATAAACAACAACAACAACAACATCATCAACAACAACAAAAACGTCAAATAAACAACAACAACAACAACAATGTCAACAACAAAAACTACGTCAAATAAACAACAACAACAACGTCAAATAAACAACAATAACAACAATATCAAATAAACAACAACAACAACGTCAACAAGAACAACAATGTCAAATAAACAACAACAACAACATCAAATAAACAACAACAACAACAACGTCAAATAAACAACAACAATAACAACAACAACGTCAAATAAACAACAACAACAACTTCAACAACAACAAAAACGTCAAATAAACAACAACAACAACAACGTCAACAACAACAACTACGTCAAATAAACAACAACAACAACAACAATGTCAACAACAACAATGTCAACAACAACAATGTCAAATAAACAACAACAACGCCAAATAAACAACAACAACTAAAACAACGTCAAATAAACAACAACAACGTCAAATAAACAACAACACCACCAACAACAACAACAACAACGTCAAATAAACAACAACAACAATGTCAAATAAATAACAACAACAACAACAACAACGTCAAATAAATAACAACAACAACGTCAAATAAACAACAACAACAACAACGCCAAATAAACAACTACAAAAACAACAACAACATCAACAACAACAAAAACATCAAATAAACAACAACAACAACAATAACAACAACATCAACAACAACAACAACGTCAAATAAACAACCACAACAACACCGTCATATAAACAACAACAACAACAACGTCAAATAAACAACAACAACAACGTCAAATAAACAACAACAACAACAACAACGTCAAATAAACAACAACAACAACAATGTCAACAACAACAACGTCGAATAAACAACAACAACAATGTCAAATAAACAACAACAACTAAAACAACGTCAAATAAACAACAACAACAATAACAACGTCAAATAAACAACAATACCAACAACGACAACAACAACAACAACAATGTCAAATAAACAACAACAACAACAACGTCAATAACAACAACAATGTCAAAAAAACAACAACAACAACGTCAAATTAACAACAACTAAAACAACGTCAACAACAACAATAATGTCAAATAAACAACAACAACGTCAACAACAACAACAATGTCAAATAAACAACAACAACAACAACAACATCAAATAAACAACAACAACAACAACGTTCACAACAACAATGTAAAATAAACAACGACAACAACAACAACATCAAATAAACAACAACAACAACATCAAATAAACAACAACAACAACAACGTCAAATAAACAACAACAATAACAACAACAACAACGTCAAATAAACAACAACAACAACAACGTCAAATAAACAACAACAACAACAACATCAAATAAACAACAACAACAACGTCAAATAAACAATAACAACAACAACAACATCAACAACAACAAAAACGTCAAATAAACAACAACAAAAACAACAACAACGTCATTAACAACAACTACGTCAAATAAACTACAACAACAACAACAATGTCAACAACAACAATGTCAAATAAACAACAACAATGCCAAATAAACAACAACAACAACAACAACTAAAACAACATCAAATAAACAACAACAACAACAACAACAACGTCAAATAAACAACAACACCACAACCACCACCAACAACAACAACAATGTCAAATAAACAACAACAACAACGTCAACAACAACAACAACAATGTCAAATAAAGAACAACAACGTCAAATAAACAACAACAACAACGTCAAATAAACAACAACAACAACATCAAATAAACAACAACAACAACGTCAAATAAACAACAACAAATACAACAACGTCAAATAAACAACAACAACAACAACGTCAAATAAATAACAACAACAACAATAACAACAACAACGTGAAATAAACAACAACAACAACAACGTCAAATAAACAACAACAACAACAACGTCAAATAAACAACAACAACAACGTCAAATAAATAACTACAAAAACAACAACAACATCAACAACAACAAAAATGTCAAATAAACAACAACAACAACATCAACAACAAAAACAACATCAAATAAATAACAACAACAACACCGTCAAATAAACAACAACAACAACATCAAATAAACAACAACAACAACAACGTCAAATAAACAACAACAACAATAACGTCAAATAAACAACAACAACAACGTCAACAACAACAACAACAACGTCAAATAAACAACAACAACAACGTCAAATAAACAATAACAACAACAACAACAACAATGTCAAATAAACAACAACAACAACGTCAAATAAACAACAACAACAACGTCAAATAAATAACAATAACAACAACAACAACGTCAAATAAACAACAACAACAACGTCAACAACAACAACAACGTCCAATAAACAACAACAACGTCAAATAAACAACAACAACAACAACAACGTCTAATAAACAATAACAACAACAACAACATCAAATAAACAACAATAACAACGTCAAATAAACAACAACAATAACAACAACAACAACAACGTCAAATAAACAACAACAACAACAACAACGTCAAATAGACAATAACAACAACGTCAAATAAACAACAACAACAACATCATCATCAACAACAACAAAAACGTCAAATAAACAACAACAACAACAACAACAATGTCAACAACAACAACTACGTCAAATAAACAACAACAACGTCAAATAAACAACAACAACAACAATGTCAAATAAACAACAACAACAACGTCAACAACAACAACAATGTCAAATAAACAACAACAACAACATCAAATAAACAACAACAACAACAACGTCAAATAAACAACAATAATAACAACAACAACGTCAAATAAACAACAACAACAACTTCAACAACAACAAAAACGTCAAATAAACAACAACAACAACGTCAACAACAACAACTACGTCAAATAAACAACAACAACAACAACAATGTCAACAACAACAATGTCAAATAAACAACAACAACGCAAAATAAACAACAACAACTAAAACAACGTCAAATAAACAACAACAACGTCAAATAAACAACAACACCAACAACAACAACAACAACAACAATGTCAAATAAACAACAACAACAACGTCAACAACAACAACAACAATGTCAAATAAACAACAACAACAACGTCAAATAAACAACAACAACAACAACGTCAAATAAACAACAACAACAATGTCAAATAAACAACAACAACAACGTCAAATAAATAACAACAACAACAACAACGTCAAATAAACAACAACAACAACGTCAAATAAACAACAACAACGACAACAACAACGTCAAATAAACAACAGCAACAACAATAACAACGTCAAATAAACAACAACAACAACAACAACGTCAACAACAACAACAACGTCAAATAAACAACAACAACAACGTCAAATAAACAACAACAACAACAACGTCAAATAAACAACGGCAACAACAACGTCAAATAAACAACAACAATAACAACAACGTCAAATAAGCAACAACAACAACAACAAATACAACAACAATAACAACGTCAAATAACAAAAAAAACGTCAAATAAACAACAATAACAACGTCAAATAAACAACAACAACAACAACAACAGCAACAACGTCAAATAAACAATAACAACAACAACAACGTCAAATAAATAACAACAACAACGTCAAATAAACAACAACAACACCAACGTCAAATAAACAACAACAACAACATCAAATAAACAACAAGAACAACAACGTCAAATAAACAACAATAATAACAACAACAACAATATCAAATAAACAACAACAACAACATCAAATAAATAATAACAACAACGTCAAATAAACAACAACAACAACAACAACATCAACAACAACAAAAACGTCAAATAAACAACAACAACAACAACGTCAACAACAACAACTATGTCAAATAAACAACAACAACGACAACAACGTCATATAAACAACAGCAACAACAATGTCAATAACAAAAACGTCAAATAAACAACAACAACAACAACGTCAAATAAACAACAACAACTAAAACAACGTCAAATAAACAACAACAACAACGTCAAATAAACAACAACAACTAAAACAACGTCAAATAAACAACAACACCAACAACGTCAACAACAACAACAACAATGTCAAATAAGCAACAACAACAACAGCGTCAACAACAACAACAATGTCAAATAAACAACAACAACATCGAATAAACAACAACATCTAAAACAACGTCAAATAAAAAACAACGTCAACAACATCAACAACGTGAAATAAACAACAACAACAACAACTATGTCAACAACAACAACGTCAAATAAACAACAACAACGTCAACAACAACAACAACGTCAAATAAACAACAACAACAACAACAACGTTAAATAAACAACAACAACAACATCATCGTCAAACAAACAACAACAACAACAACGTCAAATAAACAACAACAACAACAACGTCAAATAAACAACAACAACAACGTCAAATAAACAACAACAACAACGTGAACAACAACAACAACAACAACGTCAAATAAACAACAACAACAACGTCAAATAAACAACATCAACAACATCAACAACAACAACTACGTCAAATAAACAACAACAACAACGTCAAATAAACAACAACAACAACGTCAACAACAACAACGTCAAATAAACAACAACAACAACAACAACGTCAAATAAACAACAACAACAACAACAATGTCAAATAAACAACAACAACAACGTCACATAAATAACAACAACAACGTCAAATAAACAACAACAACAACAACAACGTCAAATAAACAACAACAACAACAACAACAACGTCAAATAAATAACAACAACAACGTCAAATAAACAACAACAACAACAATAACAACAACAACAACAACGTCAAATAAACAACAACAACAACAACAACAACGTCAAATAAATAACAACAACGTCAAATAAATAACTACAAAAACAACAACAACATCAACAATAACAAAAACGTCAAATAAACAACAACAACAACAACAACAACAACGTCAACAACAACAACAACGTCAACAACAACAACAATAACACCATCAAATAAACAACAACAACAACAACAACGTCAAATAAACAACAACAACAACAACAACAACAACGTCAAATAAACAACAACAACAACAACGTCAACAACAACAACAACAACGTCAACAACAACAACAACGTCAAATAAACAACAACAACAACGTCAAATAAACAACAACAACAACGTCAAATAAACAACAACAACAACGTCAAATAAATAACAACAACAACAACAACGTCAAATAAACAACAACAACAACGTCAAATAAACAACAACAACGACAACAACAACGTCAAATAAACAACAGCAACAACAATAACAACGTCAAATAAACAACAACAACAACAACAACGTCAACAACAACAACAACGTCAAATAAACAACAACAACAACGTCAAATAAACAACAACAACAACAACGTCAAATAAACAACGGCAACAACAACGTCAAATAAACAACAATAACAACAACGTCAAATAAGCAACAACAACAACAACAAATACAACAACAACAATAACAACGTCAAATAACAAAAACAACGTCAAATAAACAACAATAACAACGTCAAATAAACAACAACAACAACAACAACGTCAAATAAACAATAACAACAACAACAACGTCAAATAAATAACAACAACAACGTCAAATAAACAACAACAACACCAACGTCAAATAAACAACAACAACAACATCAAATAAACAACAAGAACAACAACGTCAAATAAACAACAATAATAACAACAACAACAATGTCAAATAAACAACAACAACAACATCAAATAAATAATAACAACAACGTCAAATAAACAACAACAACAACAACAACATCAACAACAACAAAAACGTCAAATAAACAACAACAACAACAACAACAACGTCAACAACAACAACAATGTCAAATAAACAACAACAACGACAACAACGTCATATAAACAACAGCAACAACAATGTCAATAACAAAAACGTCAAATAAACAACAACAACAACGTCAAATAAACAACAACAACTAAAACAACGTCAAATAAACAACAACAACAACGTCAAATAAACAACAACAACTAAAACAACGTCAAATAAACAACAACACCAACAACGTCAACAACAACAACAACAATGTCAAATAAGCAACAACAACAACAGCGTCAACAACAACAACAATGTCAAATAAACAACAACAACATCGAATAAACAACAACATCTAAAACAACGTCAAATAAAAAACAACGTCAACAACATCAACAACGTGAAATAAACAACAACAACAACAACTATGTCAACAACAACAACGTCAAATAAACAACAACAACGTCAACAACAACAACAACGTCAAATAAACAACAACAACAACAACGTCAAATAAACAACAACAACAACATCATCGTCAAACAAACAACAACAACAACAACGTCAAATAAACAACAACAACAACAACAACGTCAAATAAACAACAACAACAACGTCAAATAAACAACAACAACAACGTGAACAACAACAACAACAACCACGTCAAATAAACAACAACAACAACGTCAAATAAACAACAACAACAACATCAATAACAACAACTACGTCAAATAAACAACAACAACAACGTCAAATAAACAACAACAACAACGTCAACAACAACAACGTCAAATAAACAACAACAACAACAACAACAACGTCAAATAAACAACAACAACAACAACAATGTCAAATAAACAACAACAACAATGTCACATAAATAACAACAACAACGTCAAATAA
>OX451739.1:481888184-481968184 GCA_948472305.1 Vicia faba | reverse complement strand
ACAACAACAACGTTAAATATATAACAACAACAACAACGTCAAATAAACAACAACAACAACGTCAAATAAACAACAACAACGACAACAACAACGTCAAATAAACAACAGCAACAACGTCAAATAAACAACAACAACAACAACAACGTCAACAACAACAATAACGTCAAATAAACAACAACAACAACAACAACGTCAAATAAACAACAACAACAATAACGTCAAATAAACAACAGCAACAACAACGTCAAATTAACAACAACAATAACAACAATGACAAATAAGCAACAACAACAACAAATACAACAACAACAACAACGTCAAAAAATAAAAACAACGTCAAATAAACAACAATAAAAACGTCAAATAAACAACAACAACAACGTCAAATAAACAATAACAACAACAACAACGTCAAATAAACAACAACAGCAACAACGTCAAATAAACAATAACAACAACAACGTCAAATAAATAACAACAACAACGTCAAATAAACAACAACAACACCAACGTCAAATAAACAACAACAACAACATCAAATAAACAACAACAACAACAACAACGTCAAATAAACAACAACAACAACATCTAAAACAATGTCAAATAAACAACAACAACAACGTCAAATAAACAATAACAACAACGTCAAATAAACAATAACAACAACAACATCAACAACAACAAAAACGTCAAATAAACAACAACAACAACAACAACAACGTCAACAACAACAACTATGTCAAATAAACAACAACAACGACAACAACGTCATATAAACAACAACAATAACAATGTCAATAACAAAAACGTCAAATAAATAACAACAACAACAACATCATCAAATAAATAACAACAACAACAACATCAAATAAATAACAACAACAACAACGTCAAATAAACAACAACAACATAAACGTCAAATAAACAACAACGTCAAATAAACAACAACAACAACAACAACGTCAACAACAACAACAACAACAACAACGTCAAATAAACAACAACAACAACAACAACGTCAAATAAACAATAACAACAACAACAACAACAATGTCAAATAAACAACAACAACAACGTCAAATAAACAACAACAACAACAACGTCAAATAAATAACAATAACAACAACAACAACGTCAAATAAACAACAACAACAACGTCAACAACAACAACAACGTCCAATAAACAACAACAACAACAACAACGTCAAATAAACAACAACAACAACAACGTCTAATAAACAATAACAACATCAAATAAACAACAATAACAACGTCAAATAAACAACAACAATAACAACAACAATAACGTCAAATAAACAACAACAACAACAACAACGTCAAATAGACAATAACAACAACGTCAAATAAACAACAACAACAACAACATCATCAACAACAACAAAAACGTCAAATAAACAACAACAACAACAACAATGTCAACAACAACAACTACGTCAAATAAACAACAACAACAACGTCAAATAAACAACAACAACAACAATGTCAAATAAACAACAACAACAACGTCAACAACAACAACAATGTCAAATAAACAACAAAACAACATCAAAAAAACAACAACAACAACAACAACAACGTCAAATAAACAACAATAATAACATCAACAACGTCAAATAAACAACAACAACAACTTCAACAACAACAAAAATGTCAAATAAACAACAACAACAACAACAACAACGTCTACAACAACAACTACGTCAAATAAACAACAACAACAACAACAACAATGTCAACAACAACAATGTCAAATAAACAACAACAACGCCAAATAAACAACAACAACTAAAACAACGTCAAATAAGCAACAACAACGTCAAATAAACAACAACACCAACAACAACAACAACAACAATGTCAAATAAACAACAACAACAACGTCAACAACAACAACAACAATGTCAAATAAACAACAACAACAACGTCAAATAAACAACAACAACAACAACGTCAAATAAACAACAACAACAACGTCAAATAAACAACAACAACAACGTCAAATAAATAACAACAACAACAACAACGTCAAATAAACAACAACAACAACGTCAAATAAACAACAACAACGACAACAACAACGTCAAATAAACAACAGCAACAACAATAACAACGTCAAATAAACAACAACAACAACAACAACAACGTCAACAACAACAACAACGTCAAATAAACAACAACAACAATGTCAAATAAACAACAACAACAACAACAACGTCAAATAAACAACAGCAACAACAACATCAAATAAACAACAACAATAACAACAACGTCAAATAAGCAACAACAACAACAACAAATACAACAACAACAATAACAACGTCAAATAACAAAAACAACGTCAAATAAACAACAATAACAACGTCAAATAAACAACAACAACAACAACAACAACGTCAAATAAACAATAACAACAACAACAACGTCAAATAAATAACAACAACAACGTCAAATAAACAACAACAACACCAACGTCAAATAAACAACAACAACAACATCAAATAAACAACAACAACAACAACGTCAAATAAACAACAATAATAACAACAACAACAATGTCAAATAAACAACAACAACATCATCAAATAAACAATAACAACAACGTCAAATAAACAACAACAACAACAACAACAACATCAACAACAACAAAAACGTCAAATAAACAACAACCACAACAACAACAACAACGTCAACAACAACAACTATGTCAAATAAACAACAACAACGACAACAACGTCATATAAACAACAGCAACAACAATGTCAATAACAAAAACGTCAAATTAACAACAACAACAACGTCAAATAAACAACAACAACTAAAACAACGTCAAATAAACAACAACAACAACGTCAAATAAACAACAACAACTAAAACAACGTCAAATAAACAACAACACCAACAACGTCAACAACAACAACAACAATGTCAAATAAGCAACAACAACAACAGCGTCAACAACAACAACAATGTCAAATAAACAACAACAACATCTAAAACAACGTCAAATAAAAAACAACGTCAACAACATCAACAACGTGAAATAAACAACAACAACAACAACTATGTCAACAACAACAACGTCAAATAAACAACAATAACGTCAACAACAACAACAACGTCAAATAAACAACAACAACAACAACGTCAAATAAACAACAACAACAACATCACCGTCAAACAAACAACAACAACAACAACGTCAAATAAACAACAACAACAACAACGTCAAATAAACAACAACAACAACGTAAAATAAACAACAACAACAACGTGAACAACAACAACAACAACAACGTCAAATAAACAACAACAACAACGTCAAATAAACAACAACAACAACATCAACAACAACAACTACGTCAAATAAACAACAACAACAACGTCAAATAAACAACAACAACAACGTCAACAACAACAACGTCAAATAAACAACAACAACAACAACGTCAAATAAATAACGATAACAACAACAACAACGTCAAGTAAACAACAACAACAACGTCAACAACAACAACAACGTCCAATAAACAACAACAACAACGTCAAATAAACAACAACAACAACGTCTAATAAACAATAACAACAACAACAACATCAAATAAACAACAATAACAACGTCAAATAAACAACAACAATAACAACAACAACGTCAAATAAACAACAACAACAACAACGTCAAATAGACAATAACAACAACGTCAAATAAACAACAACAACAACAACATCATCAACAACAACAAAAACGTCAAATAAACAACAACAACAACAACAATGTCAACAACAACAACTACGTCAAATAAACAACAACAACAACGTCAAATAAACAACAACAACAACAATGTCAAATAAACAACAACAACAACGTCAACAACAACAACAATGTCAAATAAACAACAACAACAACATCAAATAAACAACAACAACAACAACAACGTCAAATAAACAACAATAATAACAACAACAACGTCAAATAAACAACAACAACAACTTCAACAACAACAAAAACGTCAAATAAACAACAACAACAACAACAACGTCAACAACAACAACTACGTCAAATAAACAACAACAACAACAACAATGTCAACAACAACAATGTCAACAACAACAATGTCAAATAAACAACAACAACGCCAAATAAACAACAACAACTAAAACAACGTCAAATAAACAACAACAACGTCAAATAAACAACAACACCAACAACAACAACAACAACAACAATGTCAAATAAACAACAACAACAACGTCAACAACAACAACAACAATGTCAAATAAACAACAACAACAACGTCAAATAAACAACAACAACAACAACGTCAAATAAACAACAACAACAACGTCAAATAAACAACAACAACAACGTCAAATAAATAACAACAACAACAACAACGTCAAATAAACAACAACAACAACGTCAAATAAACAACAACAACGACAACAACAACGTCAAATAAACAACAGCAACAACAATAACAACGTCAAATAAACAACAACAACAACAACAACGTCAACAACAACAACAACGTCAAATAAACAACAACAACAACGTCAAATAAACAACAACAACAACAACAACAACGTCAAATAAACAACAGCAACAACAACGTCAAATAAACAACAACAATAACAACAACGTCAAATAAGCAACAACAACAACAACAAATACAACAACAACAATAACAACGTCAAATAAACAACAATAACAACGTCAAATAAACAACAACAACAACAACAACAGCAACAACGTCAAATAAACAATAACAACAACAACAACGTCAAATAAATAACAACAACAACGTCAAATAAACAACAACAACACCAACGTCAAATAAACAACAACAACAACATCAAATAAACAACAACAACAACAACATCAAATAAACAACAATAATAACCACAACAACAATGTCAAATAAACAACAACAACAACATCAAATAAACAATAACAACAACGTCAAATAAACAACAACAACAACAACATCAACAACAACAAAAACGTCAAATAAACAACAACAACAACAACAACAACGTCAACAACAACAACTATGTCAAATAAACAACAACAACGACAACAACGTCATATAAACAACAGCAACAACAATGTCAATAACAAAAACGTCAAATAAACAACAACAACAACGTCAAATAAACAACAACAACTAAAACAACGTCAAATAAACAACAACAACAACGTCAAATAAACAACAACAACTAAAACAACGTCAAATAAACAACAACACCAACAACGTCAACAACAACAACAACAATGTCAAATAAGCAACAACAACAACAGCGTCAACAACAACAACAATGTCAAATAAACAACAACAACATCGAATAAACAACAACATCTAAAACAACGTCAAATAAAAAACAACGTCAACAACATCAACAACGTGAAATAAACAACAACAACAACAACTATGTCAACAACAACAACGTCAAATAAACAACAACAACGTCAACAACAACAACAACGTCAAATAAACAACAACAACAACAACAACGTCAAATAAACAACAACAACAACATCACCGTCAAACAAACAACAACAACAACAACGTCAAATAAACAACAACAACAACAACAACGTCAAATAAACAACAACAACGTCAAATAAACAACAACAACAACGTGAACAACAACAACAACAACAACGTCAAATAAACAACAACAACAACGTCAAATAAACAACAACAACAACAACAACATCAACAACAACAACTACGTCAAATAAACAACAACAACAACGTCAAATAAACAACAACAACAACGTCAACAACAACAACGTCAAATAAACAACAACAACAACAACAACAACGTCAAATAAACAACAACAACAACAACAATGTCAAATAAACAACAACAACAACGTCACATAAATAACAACAACAACGTCAAATAAACAACAACAACAACAACAACAACAACGTCAAATAAACAACAACAACGTCAAATAAATAACAACAACAACGTCAAATAAACAACAACAACAACAATAACAACAACAACAACAACGTCAAATAAACAACAACAACAACAACAACAACAACAACAACGTCAAATAAATAACAACAACGTCAAATAAATAACTACAAAAACAACAACAACATCAACAATAACAAAAACGTCAAATAAACAACAACAACAACAACAACGTCAACAACAACAACAACGTCAACAACAACAACAATAACACCATCAAATAAACAACAACAACAACAGTAACGTCAAATAAACAACAACAACAACAACAACAACAACGTCAAATAAACAACAACAACAACAACGTCAACAACAACAACAACAACGTCAACAACAACAACAACGTCAAATAAACAACAACAACAACGTCAAATAAACAATAACAACAATAACAACGTCAAATATATAACAACAACAACAACAACGTCAAATAAACAACAACAACAACGTCAAATAAACAACAACAACGACAACAACAACGTCAAATAAACAACAGCAACAACGTCAAATAAACAACAACAACAACAACGTCAACAACCACAATAACGTCAAATAAACAACAACAATAACAACAACAACAACGTCAAATAAACAACAACAACAACAACGTCAAATAAACAACAGCAACAACAACGTCAAATTAACAACAACAATAACAACAACATTAAATAAGCAACAACAACAACAACAAAGACAACAACAACAACGTCAAATAACAAAAACAACGTCAAATAAACAACAATAAAAACGTCAAATAAACAACAACAACAACAACGTCAAATAAACAATAACAACAACAACAACGTCAAATAAACAACAACATCAACAACGTCAAATAAACAATAACAACAACAACGTCAAATAAATAACAACAACAACGTCAAATAAACAACAACAACACCAACGTCAAATAAACAACAACAACAACATCAAATAAACAACAACAACAACAACGTCAAATAAACAACAACAACAACAACATCTAAAACAATGTCAAATAAACAACAACAACGTCAAATAAACAATAACAACAACGTCAAATAAACAACAACAACAACAACATCAACAACAACAAAAACGTCAAATAAACAACAACAACAACAACAACAACGTCAACAACCACAACTATGTCAAATAAACAACAACAACGACAACAACGTCATATAAACAACAACAACAACAATGTCAATAACAAAAACGTCAAATAAACAACAACAACAACGTCAAATAAACAACAACAACTAAAACAACGTCAAATAAACAACAACAACAACAACGTCAACAACAACAACAACAATGTCAAATAAGCAACAACAACAACAACGTTAACAACAACAACAATGTCAAATAAACAACAACAACGTCGAATAAACAACAACATCTAAAACAACGTCAAATAAAATACAACGTCAGCAACATCAACAACGTGAAATAAACAACAACAACAACAACAACTATGTCAACAACAACAACGTCAAATAAACAACAACAACGTCAACAACAACAACAACGTCAAATAAACAACAACAACAACGTCAAATAAACAACAACAACAACATCACCGTCAAACAAACAACAACAATAACAACGTCAAATAAACAACAACAACAACGTCAAATAAACAACAACAACAACGTCAAATAAACAACAACAACAACGTGAACAACAACAACAACAACGTCAAATAAACAACAACAACAACGTCAAATAAACAACAACAACAACAACATCAACAACAACAACTACGTCAAATAAACAACAACAACAATGTCAAATAAACAACAACAACAACGTCAAATAAACAACAACAGCAACAACAACAACAACGTCAAATAAACAACAACAACAACAACAACAACAATGTCAAATAAACAACAATAACAACGTCATATAAATAACAACAACAACGTCAAATAAACAACAACAACAACAACAACAACGTCAAATAAACAACAACAACAACAACAACGTCAAATAAACAACAACAACGTCAAATAAATAACAACAACAACGTCAAATAAAAAACAACAACAACAACAATAACAACAACAACAACAACGTCAAATAAACAACAACAACAACAACGTCAAATAAATAACTACAAAAACAACAACAACATCAACAATAACAAAAACGTCAAATAAACAACTACAACAACAACAACGTCAACAACAACAACAACGTCAACAACAACAACAATAACACCATCAAATAAACAACAACAACAACAACAACAGCAACGTCAAATAAACAACAACAACAACAACAACGTCAAATAAACAACAACAACAACAACAACGTTAAATATATAACAACAACAACAACGTCAAATAAACAACAACAACAACGTCAAATAAACAACAACAAGGACAACAACAATGTCAAATAAACAACAGCAACAACGTCAAATAAACAACAACAACAACAACGTCAACAACAACAATAACGTCAAATAAACAACAACAACAACAACAACAACAACAACGTCAAATAAACAACAACAACAACAGCGTCAAATAAACAACAGCATCAACAACGTCAAATTAACAACAACAATAACAACAATGTCAAATAAGCAACAACAACAACAACAAATACAACAACAACAATAACGTCAAAAAACAAAAACAACGTCAAATAAACAACAATAAAAACGTCAAATAAACAACAACAACAACGTCAAATAAACAATAACAACAACAACGTCAAATAAACAACAACAGCAACAACGTCAAATTAACAATAACAACAACAACGTCAAATAAATAACAACAACAACGTCAAATAAACAACAACAACACCAACGTCAAATAAACAACAACAACAACATCAAATAAACAACAACAACAACAACAACGTCAAATAAACAACAACAACAACAACATCTAAAACAATGTCAAATAAACAACAACAACAACGTCAAATAAACAATAACAACAACGTCAAATAAACAACAACAACAACAACAACAACATCAACAACAACAAAAACGTCAAATAAACAACAACAACAACAACAACAACAACGTCAACAACAACAACTATGTCAAATAAACAACAACAACGACAACAACGTCATATAAACAACAACAACAACAATGTCAATAACAAAAACGTCAAATAAACAACAACAACAACGTCAAATAAACAACAATAACTAAATCAACGTCAAATAAACAACAACAACAACGTCAAATAAACAACAACAACTAAAACAACGTCAAATAAACAACAACACCAACAACGTCAACAACAACAACAACAATGTCAAATAAGCAACAACAACAACAACGTCAACAACAACAACAATGTCAAATAAACAACAACAACGTCGAATAAACAACAACATCTAAAACAACGTCAAATAAAAAACAACGTCAACAACATCAACAACGTGAAATAAACAACAACAACTATGTAAACAACAACAACGTCAAATAAACAACAACAACGTCAACAACAACAACAACGTCAAATAAACAACAACAACAACAACAACGTCAAATAAACAACAACAACAACATCACCGTCAAACAAACAACAACAACAACAACAACGTCAAATAAACAACAACAACAACAACGTCAAATAAACAACAACAACAACAACAACAACGTCAAATAAACAACAACAACAACGTCAAATAAACAACAACAACAACAACAACATCAACAACAACAACTACGTCAAATAAACAACAACAACAACGTCAAATAAACAACAACAACAACGTCAACAACAACAACGTCAAATAAACAACAATAGCAACAACAACAACAACGTCAAATAAACAACAACAACAACAACAACAATGTCAAATAAACAACAAAAACAACGTCACATAAATAACAACAACAACGTCAAATAAACAACAACAACAACAACGTCAAATAAACAACAACAACAACAACGTCAAATAAACAACAACAACGTCAAATAAACAACAACAACGTCAAATAAATAACAACAACAACGTCAAATAAACAACAACAACAACAATAACAACAACAACAACAACGTCAAATAAACAACAACAACAACAACGTCAAATAAACAACAACAACGTCAAATAAATAACTACAAAAACAACAACAACATCAACAATAACAAAAACGTCAAATAAACAACTACAACAACAACAACAACGTCAACAACAACAACAACGTCAACAACAACAACAATAACACCATCAAATAAACAACAACAACAACATCAACGTCAAATAAACAACAACAACAACAACAACAACGTCAAATAAACAACAACAACAACAACGTCAATAACAACAACAACAACGTCAACAACAACAACAACAACGTCAACAACAACAACAACAACGTCAAATAAACAACAACAACAACGTCAAATAAACAATAACAACAACAACAACGTCAAATATATAACAACAACAACAACAACGTCAAATAAACAACAACAACAACGTCAAATAAACAACAACAACGACAACAACAACGTCAAATAAACAACAGCAACAACGTCAAATAAACAACAACAACAACAACAACAACGTCAACAACAACAATAACGTCAAATAAACAACAACAACAACAACATCGTCAAATAAACAACAACAACAACAACAACGTCAAATAAACAACAGCAACAACAACGTCAAATTAACAACAACAATAACAACAACGTCAAATAAGCAACAACAACAACAACAAATACAACAACAACAACAACAACAACGTCAAAAAACAAAAACAACGTCAAATAAACAACAATAAAAACGTCAAATAAACAACAACAACAACAACAACGTCAAATAAACAATAACAACAACAACAACGTCAAATAAACAACAACAGCAACAACGTCAAATAAACAATAACAACAACAACGTCAAATAAATAACAACAACAACGTCAAATAAACAACAACAACACCAACGTGAAATAAACAACAACAACAACATCAAATAAACAACAACAACAACAACGTCAAATAAACAACAACAATAACAACAACAACAATGTCAAATAAACAACAACAACAACGTCAAATAAACAATAACAACAACGTCAAATAAACAACAACAACAACATCAACAACAACAAAAACGTCAAATAAACAACAACAACAACAACAACAACAACTATGTCAAATAAACCACAACAACGACAACAACGTCATATAAACAACAGCAACAACAATGTCAATAACAAAAACGTCAAATAAACAACAACAACAACGTCAAATAAACAACAACAACTAAAACAACGTCAAATAAACAACAACAACAACATCAAAAATAAACAACAACAACTAAAACAACGTCAAATAAACAACAACACCAAGAACGTCAACAACAACAACAACAATGTCAAATAAGCAACAACAACAACAACGTCAACAACAACAACAATGTCCAATAAACAACAACAACGTCGAATAAACAACAACATCTAAAACAACGTCAAATAAAAAACAACGTCAACAACGTGAAATAAACAACAACAACAACAACTATGTCAACAACAACAATGTCAAATAAACAACAACAATGGCAACAACAACAACAACGTCAAATAAACAACAACAACAACAACAACGTCAAATAAACAACAACAACAACATCACCGTCAAACAAACAACAACAACAACAACAACAACGTCAAATAAACAACAACAACAACAACGTCAAATAAACAACAACAACAACGTCAAATAAACAACAACAACAACGTGAATAACAACAACAACAACAACGTCAAATAAACAACAACAACAACAACGTCAAATAAACAACAACAACAACATCAACAACAACAACTACGTCAAATAAACAACAACAACAACGTCAAATAAACAACAACAACAACGTCAACAACAACAACGTCAAATAAACAACAACAACGTCAAATAAACAACAACAACAACAATGATAAAATAAACAACAACAACAACGTCACATAAATAACAACAACAACCTCAAATAAACAACAACAACAACAACAATAACGTCAAATAAACAACAACAACAACAACAACGTCAAATAAACAACAACAACGTCAAATAAATAACAACAACAACGTCAAATAAACAACAACAACAACAATAACAACAACAACAACAACGTCAAATAAACAACAACAACAACAACGTCAAATAAACAACAACAACGTCAAACAAATAACTACAAAAACAACAACAACATCAACAATAATAAAAACGTCAAATAAACAACAACAACAACAACGTCAACAACAACAACAACGTCAACAACAACAACAACGTCAACAACAACAACAATAACACCATCAAATAAACAACAACAACAACAGCAACGTCAAATAAACAACAACAACAACAACAACAACGTCAAATAAATAACAACAACAACAACAACGTCAACAACAACAACAACAACGTCAACAACAACAACAACGTCAAATAAACAACAACAACAACGTCAAATAAACAATAACAACAACAACAACGTCAAATATATAACAACAACAACAACAACGTCAAATAAACAACAACAACAACGTCAAATAAACAACAACAACGACACCAACAACGTCAAATAAACAACAACAACAACGTCAAATAAACAACAACAACAACAACAACGTCAACAACAACAATAACGTCAAATAAACAACAACAACAACAACAACGTCAAATAAACAACAACAACAACAACGTCAAATAAACAACAGCACCAACAACGTCAAATTAACAACAATAATAACAACAACGTCAAATAAGAAACAACAACAACAACAACAAATACAACAACAACAACAACGTCAAATAACAAAAACAACGTCAAGTAAACAACAATAAAAACGTCAAATAAACAACAATAACAACAACGTCAAATAAACAACAACAATAACAACAACAACAATGTCAAATAAACAACAACAACAACAACAACAACGTCAAATAAACAATACCAACAACGTCAAATAAACAACAACAACAACAACAATAACAAAAACGTCAAATAAACAACAACAACAACAACGTCAACAACAACAACAACAACGTCAAATAAACAACAACAACAATAACAACAACGTCAAATAAACAACAACAACAACGTCAATAACAATAACAACGTCAAATAAACAACAACAACGTCATATAAACAACAACAATAACAATGTCAAATAAACAACAAAAACAATGACAAAACCAACGTCAAATAAACAACAACAACAACAACGTCAAATAAACAACAACAACGTCAAATGAACAACAACAACAACGTCAAGTAAACAACAACAACAACAACAAAATCGTTAAATAAACAAACAATAACAAAAACAACAACGTCAACAACAACGTCAACAACAACAACTACGTCAAATAAACAACAACAACAACGTCAAATAAACAACAACAACAACAACAACGTCAAATAAACAACAACAACAACAACAACGTCAAATAAACAACAACAACAACAACAATGTCAAATAAACAACAACAACAACAACAACGTCAAATAAATAACAACAACAACAACGTCAAATAAACAACAACAACAACAACGTCAAATAAACAACAACAACAACAACGTCAAATAAATAACAACAACAACGTCAAATAAACAACAACAACAACAACAACAATAACAACAACAACAACAACAACAACGTCAAATAAACAACAACAACAACAACGTCAAATAAACAACTACAAAAACAACAACAACATCAATAGCAACAAAAACGTCAAATAAACAACAACAACAACAATAACAACAACATCAACAACAACAACGTCAAATAACCAACCACAACAACACCGTCAAATAAACAACAACAACAACAACAACAACGTCAAATAAACAACAACAACAACAACAACGTCAAATAAACAACAACGTCAAATAAACAACAACAATGTCAACAACGACAACATCGAATAAACAACAACAACAATGTCAAATAAACAACAACAACTAAAACAACGTCAAAAAAACAACAACAACAATAACAACGTCAAATAAACAACAACACCAACAACGACAACAACAACAACAACAACAACAAAGTCAAATAAACAACAACAACAACAACGTCAACAACTACAACAATGTCAAATAAACAACAACAACAACGTCAAATAAACAACAACTAAAACAACGTCAAATAAACAACAACAACAACAACAACGTCAAGTAAACAACAACACCAACAACATCAACAACAACAACAACAATAATGTCAAATAAACAACAACAACAATGTCAAATAAACAACAACAACAACAACATCAAATAAACAACAACAACAACGTCAACAACAATGTCAAATAAACAACAACAACAACAACATCAAATAAACAACAACAACAACAACATCAAATAAACAACAACAACAACTTCAAATAAACAACAACAATAACAACAACAACAACGTCAAATAAACAACAACAACAACAACGTCCAATAAACAACAACAACAACGTCAAATAAACAACAACAACAACAACATCAACAACAACAAAAACGTCAAATAAACAACAACAACAACAACGTCAACAACAACAACTACGTCAAATAAACTACAACAACAACAACAATGTCAACAACAACAATGTCAAATAAACAACAACAATGCCAAATAAACAACAACAACAACAACAACAACAACAATAACTAAAACAACGTCAAATAAACAACAACAACAACGTCAAATAAACAACAACACCACAACCACCACCAACAACAACAACAATGTCAAATAAACAACAACAACAACAACGTCAACAACAACAACAATGTCAAATAAACAACAACAATAACGTCAAATAAACAACAACAACAACGTCAAATAAACAACAACAACAACATCAAATAAACAACAACAACAACAACGTCAAATAAACAACAACAAATACAACAACGTCAAATAAACAACAACAACAACAACGTCAAAAAAACAACAACAACAACAACAACAACAATAACAACAACAACGTCAAATAAACAACAACAACAACGTCAAATAAACAACAACAACAACGTCAAATAAATAACTACAAAAACAACAACAACATCAACAACAACAAAAACGTCAAATAAACAACAACAACAACGTCAACAACAACAACAACGTCAAATAAACAACAACAACAACACCGTCAAATAAACAACAACAACATCAAATAAACAACAACAACAACGTCAAATAAACAACAACAACAACGTCAAATAAACAACAACAACAATGTCAAATAAACAACAACAACAACAACAACAACGTCAACAACAACAACGTCAAATAAACAACAACAACAACGTCAAATAAACAATAACAACAACAACAACAATGTCAAATAAACAACAACAACGTCAAATAAACAACAACAACAACAACGTCAAATAAATAACAATTACAACAACAACAACGTCAAATAAACAACAACAACAACAACGTCAACAACAACAACAACGTCCAATAAACAACAACAACAACGTCAAATAAACAACAACAATAACAACAACAATAACAACAACGTCAAATAAACAACAATAACAACGTCAAATAAACAACAACAACAACGTCTAATAAACAATAACAACAACAATAACGTCAAATAAATAACAACAACAACAACGTTAAATAAACAACAACAACACCAACGTCAAATAAACAACAACAACAACAACGTCAAATAAATAACAACAACAACGTCAAATAAACAACAACAACAACAACAATAACAACAACAACAACAACGTCAAATAAACAACAACAACAACGTCAAATAAACAACTACAAAAACAACAACAACATAGCAACAACAAAAACGTCAAATAAACACACAACAACAACAATAACAACAACATCAACAACAACAACACCGTCAAATAAACAACAACAACAACAACTGCAACTTCAAATAAACAACAACAACAACAACTTCAAATAAACAACAACAACAACAACGTAAAATGAACAACAACAACAACGTCGAATAAACAACAACAACAATGTCAAATAAACAACAACAACTAAAACAACGTCAAATAAACAACAACAACAATAACAACGTATAATAAACAACAACACCAACAACGACAACAACAACAACAACAATGTCAAATAAACAACAACAACAACAACGTCAACAACAACAACAATGTCAAATAAACAACAACAACAACGTCAAATAAACAACAACTAAAACAACGTCATATAAACAACAACAACAACAACAACAACAACAACAACGTCAAGTAAACAACAACTCCAACAATGTCAACAACAACAACAACAACAATGTCAAATAAACAACAACAACGTCAACAACAACAACAATGTCAAATAAACAACAACAACAACAACATCAAATAAACAACAACAACAACGTCAACAACAACAATGTCAAATAAACAACAACAATAACAACAACATCAAATAAACAACAACAACAATAACGTCAAATAAACAACAACAATAACAACAACAACAACGTCAAATAAACAATAACAACAACAACGTCAAATAAACAACAACAACAACGTCAAATAAACAACAACAACAACAACAACATCAACAACAACAAAAACGTCAAATAAACAACAACAACAACAACAACGTCAAATAAATAACAACAACAACGTTAAATAAACTATAACAACAACAATGTCAAATAAACAACAACAATGCCAAATAAACAACAACAACAACAACTAAAACAACGTCAAATAAACAACAACAACAACAACAACAACGTCAAATAAACAACAACACCACAACCACCACCAACAACAACAACAATGTCAAATAAACAACATCAACAACGTCAACAACAACAACAATGTCAAATAAACAACAACAACAACGTCAAATAAACAACAACAACAACGTCAAATAAACAACAACAACAACAACATCAAATAAACAACAACAACAACAACGTCAAATAAACAACAACAACAACGTCGTCAAATAAACAATAACAACAACAACGTCAAATAAATAACTACAAAAACAACAACAACATCAACAACAACAAAAACGTCATATAAACAACAACAACAATGTCAACAACAACAACAACGTCAAATAAACAACAACAACAATAACAACAACACTGTCAAATAAACAACAACAACATCAAATAAACAACAACAACAACGTCAAATAAACAACAACAACAACGTCAAATAAACAACAACAACAACAACAACAACGTCAACAACAACAACAACGTCAAATAAACAACAACAACAACGTCAAATAAACAATAACAACAACAACAACAATGTCAAATAAACAACAACAACAACGTCAAATAAACAACAACAACAACAACGTCAAATAAATAACAATAACAACAACAACAACGTCAAATAAACAACAACAACAACGTCAACAACAACAACAACGTCCAATAAACAACAACAACAACGTCAAATAAACAACAACAATAACAACAATGTCAAATAAACAACAATAACAACGTCAAATAAACAACAACAACAACAACGTCTATTAAACAATAACAACAACAATAACGTCAAATAAATAACAACAACAACGTTAAATAAACAACAACAACACCAACATCAAATAAACAACAACAACAACAACATCAAATAAACAACAATAACAACGTCAAATAAACAACAACAATAACAACAACAACAACGTCAAATAAACAACAACAACGTCAAATAGACAATAACAACAACGTCAAATAAACAACAATAACAACGTCAAATAAACAACAACATCAACAACAACAAAAACGTCAAATAAACAACAACAACAACAACAACAATGTCAATAACAACTACGTCAAATAAACAACAACAACAACGTCAAATAAACAACAACAACAACAATGTCAAATAAACAACAACAACAACGTCAACAACAACAACAATGTCAAATAAACAACAACAACAACATCAAATAAACAACAACAACAACGTCAAATAAACAACAACACCAACAACGACAACAACAACAACAACGTCAAATAAACAACAACAACAACATCAACAACAACAAAAACGTCAAATAAACAACAACAACAACTACGTCAAATAAACAACAACAACAACACCAACAACAACAACAACGTCAAATAAACTACAACAACAACAACAATGTCAACAACAACAATGTCAAATAAACAACAACCATGCCAAATAAACAACAACAACAACTAAAACAACGTCAAATAAACAACAACAACAACAACAAAGTCAAATAAACAACAACACCACAACCACCACCAACAACAACAACAATGTCAAATAAACAACAACAACAACGTCAACAACAACAACAATGTCAAATAAACAACAACAACAACGTCAAATAAACAACAACAACAATGTCAAATAAATAACAACAACAACAACATCAAATAAACAACAACAACAACAACAACAACAACGTCAAATAAACAACAACAAATACAACAACGTCAAATAAACAACAACAACAACAACAATGTCAAATAAACAACAACAACAACAACAATAACAACAACAACGTCAAATAAACAACAACAACAACGCCGTCAAATAAAAAACAACAACAACGTCAAATAAATAACTACAAAAACAACAACAACATCCACAACAACAAAAACGTCATATAAACAACAACAACAATGTCAACAACAACAACGTCAAATAAACAACAACAACGGTAACAACAACACTGTCAAATAAACAACAACAACATCAAATAAACAACAACAACAACGTCAAATAAACAACAACAACAACAACGTCAAATAAACAACAACAACAACGTCAAATAAACAACAACAACAACAACAACAACGTCAACAACAACAACAACGTCAAATAAACAACAACAACAACATCAAATAAACAATAACAACAACAACAACAATGTCAAATAAACAACAACAACGTCAAATAAATAACAACAACAACAACAACGTCAAATAAATAACAATAACAACAACAACGTCAAATAAACAACAACAACAACGTCAAATAAACAACAACGTCCAATAAACAACAACAACAACGTCAAATAAACAACAACAATAACAACAACGTCAAATAAACAACAATAACAACGTCAAATAAACAACAACCACAACAACAACGTCTAATAAACAATAACAACAACAATAACGTCAAATAAATAACAACAACAACGTTAAATAAACAACAACAACACCAACATCAAATAAACAACAACAACAACAACATCAAATAAACAACAATAACAACGTCAAATAAACAACAACAATAACAACAACAACAACGTCAAATAAACAACAACAATGTCAAATAGACAATAACAACAACGTCAAATAAACAACAATAACAACGTCAAATAAACAACAACATCAACAACAACAAAAACGTCAAATAAACAACAACAACAACAACAACAACAACAATGTCAACAACAACAACTACGTCAAATAAACAACAACAACAACGTCAAATAAACAACAACAACAACAATGTCAAATAAACAACAACAACAACGTCAACAACAACAACAATGTCAAATAAACAATAATAACAACATCAAATAAACAACAACAACAACGTCAAATAAACAACAACACCAACAACGACAACAACAACAACAACAACAATGTCAAATAAACAACAACAACAACAACAACGTCAACAACTACAACAATGTCAAATAAACAACAACAACAACGTCAAATAAACAACAACTAAAACAACGTCAAATAAACAACAACAACAACAACAACGTCAAGTAAACAACAACACCAACAACGTCAACAACAACAACAACAATAATGTCAAATAAACAACAACAACAACGTCAACAACAACAACAATGTCAAATAAACAACAATAACAACAACAACAACATCAAATAAACAACAACAACAACGCCAACAACAACAATGTCAAATAAACAACAACAACAACAACAACATCAAATAAACAACAACAACAACAACTTCAAATAAACAACAACAATAACAACAACAACAACGTCAAATAAACAACAACAACAACAACGTCCAATAAACAACAACAACAACGTCAAATAAACAACAACAACAACAACAACATCAACAACAACAAAAACGTCAAATAAACAACAACAACAACAACAACACTGTCAACAACAACAACTACGTCAAATAAACTACAACAACAACAACAATGTCAAATAAACAACAACAATGCCAAATAAACAACAACAACAACAACAATAACTAAAACAACGTAAAATAAACAACAACAACAACAACGTCAAATAAACAACAACACCACAACCACCACCACCAACAACAACAATGTCAAATAAACAACAACAACAACGTCAACAACAACAACAATGTCAAATAAACAACAACAACAACGTCAAATAAACAACAACAACAACGTCAAATAAACAACAACAACAACATCAAATAAACAACAACAACAACAACGTCAAATAAACAACAACAAATACAACAACGTCAAATAAACGACAACAACAACAACGTCAAATAAACAACAACAACAACAATAACAACAACAACGTCAAATAAACAACAACAACAACGTCAAATAAACAACAACAACGTCAAATAAATAACTACAAAAACAACAACAACATCAACAACAACAAAAACGTCAAATAAACAACAACAACAACGTCAACAACAACAACAACGTCAAATAAACAACAACAACAACACCGTCAAATAAACAACAACAACATCAAATAAACAACAACAACAACGTCAAATAAACAACAACAACAACAACGTCAAATAAACAACAACAACAACAATGTCAAATAAACAACAACAACAACAACAACAACGTCAACAACAACAACAACAACAACGTCAAATAAACAACAACAACAACGTCAAATAAACAATAACAACAACAACAACAATGTCAAATAAACAACAACAACAACGTCAAATAAACAACAACAACAACAACAACGTCAAATAAATAACAATAACAACAACAACAACGTCAAATAAACAACAACAACAACGTCAACAACAACAACAACGTCCAATAAACAACAACAATAACGTCAAATAAACAACAACAATAACAACAACGTCAAATAAACAACAATAACAACGTCAAATAAACAACAACAACAACGTCTAATAAACAATAACAACAACAATAACGTCAAATAAATAACAACAACAACGTTAAATAAACAACAACAACACCAACGTCAAATAAACAACAACAACAACAACATCAAATAAACAACAATAACAACGTCAAATAAACAACAACAATAACAACAACAACAACAACGTCAAATAAACAACAACAACAACAACAACAACAACAACAACAACAACGTCAAATAAATAACAACAACAACGTCAAATAAACAACAACAACAACAACAACAATAACAACAACAACAACAACGTCAAATAAACAACAACAACAACGTCAAATAAACAACTACAAAAACAACAACAACATCAACAACAACAAAAACGTCAAATAAACAACAACAACAACAATAACAACAACATCAACAACAACAACACCGTCAAATAAACAACAACAACAACAACAGCAACTTCAAATAAACAACAACAACAACAACGTCAAATAAACAACAACAACAACAACAATGTCAAATAAACAACAACAACAACAATGTCAACAACAACAACAACGTCGAATAAACAACAACAACAACGTCAAATAAACAACAACTAAAACAACGTCAAATAAACAACAACAACAACAACGTCAAGTAAACAACAACTCCAAGAACGTCAACAACAATAACAACAACAATGTCAAATAAACAACAACAACGTCAACAACAACAACAATGTCAAATAAACAACAACAACAATAACGTCAAATAAACAACAACAATAACAACAACAACAACGTCAAATAAACAACAACAACAACATCAAATAAACAACAACAACAACGTCAAATAAACAACAACAACAACAACAACAACAACAACATCAACAACAACAAAAACGTCAAATAAACAACAACAATAACGTCAACAACAACAACTACGTCAAATAAACTACAACAACAACAACAATGTCAACAACAACAATGTCAAATAAACAACAACAATTCCAAATAAGCAACAACAACAACAACTAAAACAACGTCAAATAAACAACAACAACAACGTCAAATAAACAACAACACCACAACCACCACCACCAACAACAACAATGTCAAATAAACAACAACAACAACGTCAACAACAACAACAATGTCAAATAAACAACAACAACAACGTCAAATAAACAACAACAACAACGTCAAATAAACAACAACAACAACAACATTAAATAAACAACAACAACAACAACAACGTCAAATAAACAACAACAAATAATACAACGTCAAATAAACAACAACAACAACAACGTCAAATAAACAACAACAACAACAACAATAACAACAACAACGTCAAATAAACCACAACAACAACGTCGTCAAATAAACAACAACAACAACGTCAAATAAATAACTACAAAAACAACAACAACATCAACAACAATAAAAACGTCATATAAACAACAACAACAACGTCAACAACAACAACAACGTCAAACAAACAACAACAACAATAACAACAACACCGTCAAATAAACAACAACAACATCAAATAAACAACAACAACAACGTCAAATAAACAACAACAACAACAACGTCAAATAAACAACAACAACAACGTCAAATAAACAACAACAACAACGTCAAATAAACAACAACAACAACAACGTCAACAACAACAACAACGTCAAATAAACAACAACAACAACAACGTCAAATAAACAATAACAACAACAACAACAATGTCAAATAAACAACAACAACAACGTCAAATAAACAACAACAACAACAACGTCAAATAAATAACAATAACAACAACAACAACGTCAAATAAACAACAACAACAACGTCAACAACAACAACAACGTCCAATAAACAACAACAACAACGTCAAATAAACAACAACAATAACAACAACGTCAAATAAACAACAATAACAACGTCAAATAAACAACAACAACAACAACAACAACGTCTAATAAACAATAACAACAACAATAACGTCAAATAAATAACAACAACAACGTTAAATAAACAACAACAACACCAACATCAAATAAACAACAACAACAACAACATCAAATAAACAACAATAACAACGTCAAATAAACAACAACAATAACAACAACAACAACGTCAAATAAACAACAACAACGTCAAATAGACAATAACAACAACGTCAAATAAACAACAATAACAACGTCAAATAAACAACAACATCAACAACAACAAAAACGTCAAATAAACAACAACAACAACAACAACAATGTCAACAACAACAACTACATCAAATAAACAACAACAACAACGTCAAATAAACAACAACAACAACAATGTCAAATAAACAACAACAACAACGTCAACAACAACAACAATGTCAAATAAACAACAACAACAACATCAAATAAACAACAACAACAACATCGTCAAATAAACAACAACAATAACAACAACAACGTCAAATAAACAACAACAACAACAACGTCAAATAAACAACAACAACAACATCAACAACAACAAAAACGTCAAATAAACAACAACAACAACAACGTCAACAACAACAACTACGTCAAATAAACAACAACAACAACAACAATGTCAACAACAATAATGTCAAATAAACAACAACAATGCCAAAGAAATAACAACAACTAAAACAACGTCAAATAAACAACAACAACAACAACAACAACAACAAAAACGTCAAATAAACAACAACACCAACAACAACAACAACAACAACAATGTCAAATTAACAACAACAACAACGTCAACAACAACAACAACAATGTCAAATAAACAACAACAACAATGTCAAATAAACAACAACAACAACAACAACGTCAAATAAACAACAACAACGTCAAATAAACAACAACAACAACAACAACAACGTCAAATAAATAACAACAACAACAACAACGTTAAATAAATAACAACAACAACAACAACGTCAAATAAATAACAACAAATACAACAACGTCAAATAAACAACAACAACAACAACGTCAAATAAACAACAACAACAACAATAACAACAACAACGTCAAATAAACCACAACAACAACGTCGTCAAATAAACAACAACAACAACGTCAAATAAATAACTACAAAAACAACAACAACATCAACAACAACAAAAACGTCATATAAACAACAACAACAACGTCAACAACAACAACAACAACGTCAAATAAACAACAACAACAATAACAACAACACCGTCAAATAAACAACAACAACATCAAATAAACAACAACAACAACGTCAAATAAACAACAACAACAACAACAACGTCAAATAAACAACAATAACGTCAAATAAACAACAACAACAACAACAACAACAACGTCAACAACAACAACAACGTCTAATAAACAACAATAACAACGTCAAATAAACAATAACAACAACAACAACAATGTCAAATAAACAACAACAACAACGTCAAATAATCAACAACAACAACAACAACGTCAAATAAATAACAATAACAACAACAACAACAACAACGTCAAATAAACAACAACAACAACGTCAACAACAACAACAACGTCCAATAAACAACAACAACAACGTCAAATAAACAACAACAATAACAACAATGTCAAATAAACAACAATAACAACGTCAAATAAACAACAACAACAACAACAACAACGTCTAATAAACAATAACAACAACAATAACGTCAAATAAATAACAACAACAACGTTAAATAAACAACAACAACACCAACATCAAAAAAACAACAACAACAACAACATCAAATAAACAACAATAACAACGTCAAATAAACAACAACAATAACAACAACAACAACGTCAAATAAACAACAACAACGTCAAATAGACAATAACAACAACGTCAAATAAACAACAATAACAACGTCAAATAAACAACAACAAAAACGTCAAATAAACAACAACAACAACAACAACAATGTCAACAACAACAACTACGTCAAATAAACAACAACAACAACGTCAAATAAACAACAACAACAACAATGTCAAATAAACAACAACAACAACGTCAACAACAACAACAATGTCAAATAAACAACAACAACAACATCAAATAAACAACAACAACAACAACGTCAAATAAACAACAACAATAACAACAACAACGTCAAATAAACAACAACAACAACAATGTCAAATAAACAACAACAACAACATCAACAACAACAAAAACGTTAAATAAACAACAACAACAACAACGTCAACAACAACAACTACGTCAAATAAACAACAACAACAACAATGTCAACAACAATAATGTCAAATAAACAACAACAATGCCAAATAAACAACAACAACTAAAACAACGTCAAATAAACAACAACAACAACAACAACAAAAACGTCAAATAAACAACAACACCAACAACAACAACAACAACAATGTCAAATAAACAACAACAACAACGTCAACAACAACAACAACAATGTCAAATAAACAACAACAACAACGTCAAATAAACAACAACAACAACAACAACAACGTCAAATAAACAACAACAACGTCAAATAAACAACAACAACAACAACGTCAAATAAATAACAACAACAACAACAACGTCAAATAAACAACAACAACAACAACAACGTCAAATAAACAACAACAACGACAACAACAACGTCAAATAAACAACAGCAACAACAATAACAACGTCAAATAAACAACAACAACAACAACAATAACAACAACAACAACGTCAACAACAACAACAACAACAACAACGTCAAATAAACAACAACAACAACGTCAAATAAACAACAACAACAACAACAACAACAACGTCAAATAAACAACAGCAACAACAACGTCAAATAAACAACAACAATAACAACAACGTCAAATAAGCAACAACAACAACAATAAATACAACAACAATAACAACGTCAAATAACAAAAACAACGTCAATAAACAACAATAACAACTTCAAATAAACAACAACAACAACAACAGCAACAACGTCAAATAAACAATAACAACAACAACAACGTCAAATAAATAACAATAACAACGTCAAATAAAAAACAACAACACCAACGTCAAATAAACAACAACAACATCAAATAAACAACAACAACAACAACGTCAAATAAACAACAATAATAACAACAACAACAATGTCAAATAAACAACAACAACAACAACGTCAAATAAACAATAACAACAACGTCAAATAAACAACAACAACAACAACATCAAAAACAACAAAAACATCAAATAAACAACAACAACAACAACGTCAACAACAACAACTATGTCAAATAAACAACAACAACAACGTCATATAAACAACAACAACAATGTCAATAACAAAAACGTCAAATAAACAATAACAACAACGTCAAATAAACAACAACAACTAAAACAACGTCAAATAAACAACAACACCAACAACGTCAACAACAACGACAACACTGTCAAATAAGCAACAACAGCAACAACAACGTCAACAACAACAACAATGTCAAATAAACAACAACAACGTCAAATAAACAACAACATCTAAAACAACGTCAAATAAAAAACAACGTCAACAACATCAACAAAGTGAAATAAACAACAACAACAACAACAACGTCAAATAAACAACAACAACGTCAACAACAACAACAACGTCAAATAAACAACAACAACAACAAAGTCAAATAAACAACAACAACAACAACACCGCCAAATAAACAACAACAACAACAACAACGTCAAATAAACAACAACAACGTCAAATAAACAACAACAACAACAACAACAACAACGTCAAATAAATAACAACAACAACAACAACGTCAAATAAACAACAACAACAACAACAACGTCAAATAAATAACAACAAATACAACAACGTCAAATAAACAACAACAACAACAACGTCAAATAAACAACAACAACAACAACAATAACAATAACAACGTCAAATAAACCACAACAACAACGTCGTCAAATAAACAACAACAACAACGTCAAATAAATAACTACAAAAACAACAACAACATCAACAACAACAAAAACGTCATATAAACAACAACAACAACGTCAACAACAACAACAACGTCAAATAAACAACAACAACAATAACAACAACACCGTCAAATAAACAACAACAACATCAAATAAACAACAACAACGTCAAATAAACAACAACAACAACAACAACGTCAAATAAACAACAATAACGTCAAATAAACAACAACAACAACAACAACAATGTCAACAACAACAACAACGTCTAATAAACAACAATAACAACGTCAAATAAACAATAACAACAACAACAACAATGTCAAATAAACAACAACAACAACGTCAAATAATCAACAACAACAACAACAACGTCAAATAAATAACAATAACAACAACAACAACGTCAAATAAACAACAACAACGTCAACAACAACAACAACGTCCAATAAACAACAACAACAACGTCAAATAAACAACAACAATAACAACAACGTCAAATAAACAACAATAACAACGTCAAATAAACAACAACAACAACAACAACGTCTAATAAACAATAACAACAACAATAACGTCAAATAAATAACAACAACAACAACGTTAAATAAACAACAACAACACCAACATCAAAAAAACAACAACAACAACAACATCAAATAAACAACAATAACAACGTCAAATAAACAACAACAATAACAACAACAACAACGTCAAATAAACAACAACAACGTCAAATAGACAATAACAACAACGTCAAATAAACAACAATAACAACGTCAAATAAACAACAACAAAAACGTCAAATAAACAACAACAACAACAACAACAATGTCAACAACAACAACTACGTCAAATAAACAACAACAACAACGTCAAATAAACAACAACAACAACGTCAAATAAACAACAACAACAACAATGTCAAATAAACAACAACAACAACGTCAACAACAACAACAATGTCAAATAAACAACAACAACAACATCAAATAAACAACAACAACAACAACAACGTCAAATAAACAACAACAATAACAACAACAACGTCAAATAAACAACAACAACAACAATGTCAAATAAACAACAACAACAACATCAACAACAACAAAAACGTTAAATAAACAACAACAACAACAACGTCAACAACAACAACTACGTCAAATAAACAACAACAACAATGTCAACAACAATAATGTCAAATAAACAACAACAATGCCAAATAAACAACAACAACTAAAACAACGTCAAATAAACAACAACAACAACAACAACAACAACAACAACAAAAACGTCAAATAAACAACAACACCAACAACAACAACAACAACAATGTCAAATAAACAACAACAACAACGTCAACAACAACAACAACAATGTCAAATAAACAACAACAACAACGTCAAATAAACAACAACAACAACAACAACGTCAAATAAACAACAACAACGTCAAATAAACAACAACAACAACAACGTCAAATAAATAACAACAACAACAACAACGTCAAATAAACAACAACAACAACAACAACGTCAAATAAACAACAACAACGACAACAACAACGTCAAATAAACAACAGCAACAACAATAACAACGTCAAATAAACAACAACAACAACAACAACAACAACAACAACAACAACGTCAACAACAACAACAACGTCAAATAAACAACAACAACAACGTCAAATAAACAACAACAACAACAACAACAACGTCAAATAAACAACAGCAACAACAACGTCAAATAAACAACAACAATAACAACAACGTCAAATAAGCAACAACAACAACAATAAATACAACAACAATAACAACGTCAAATAACAAAAACAACGTCAAATAAACAACAATAACAACGTCAAATAAACAACAACAACAACAACAACAACAGCAACAACGTCAAATAAACAATAACAACAACAACAACGTCAAATAAATAACAACAACAACGTCAAATAAAAAACAACAACACCAACGTCAAATAAACAACAACAACATCAAATAAACAACAACAACAACAACGTTAAATAAACAACAATAATAACAACAACAACAACAATGTCAAATAAACAACAACAACAACAACGTCAAATAAACAATAACAACAACGTCAAATAAACAACAACAACAACAACATCAACAACAACAAAAACGTCAAATAAACAACAACAACAACAACGTCAACAACAACAACTATGTCAAATAAACAACAACAACAACGTCATATAAACAACAACAACAATGTCAATAACAAAAACGTCAAATAAACAATAACAACAACGTCAAATAAACAACAACAACTAAAACAACGTCAAATAAACAACAACACCAACAACGTCAACAACAACGACAACACTGTCAAATAAGCAACAACAGCAACAACAACGTCAACAACAACAACAATGTCAAATAAACAACAACAACGTCAAATAAACAACAACATCTAAAAAAACGTCAAATAAAAAACAACGTCAACAACATCAACAAAGTGAAATAAACAACAACAACAACAACAACGTCAAATAAACAACAACAACGTCAACAACAACAACAACGTCAAATAAACAACAACAACAACAAAGTCAAATAAACAACAACAACAACAACACCGCCAAATAAACAACAACAACAACGTCAAATAAACAACAATAACAACAACGTTAAATAAACAACAACAACAACGTCAAATAAACAACAACAACAACGTGAACAACAACAACAACAACAACAACGTCAAATAAACAACAACAACAACGTCAAATAAACAACAACAACAACAACAACAATGTCAACAACAACAACTACGTCAAATAAACAACAACAACAACGTCAACAACAACTACGTCAAATAAACAACAACAACAACAACGTCAAATAAACAACAACAACAAAAACAATGTCAAATAAACAACAACAACAACGTCAAATAAATAACAACAACAACAACAACAACAACAACAACAACTTCAAATAAATAACAACAACAACGTCAAATAAACAACAATAACAACGTCAAATAAACAACTACAAAAACAACAACAACATCAACAACAACAAAAACATCAAATAAACAACAACAACAACAATAACAACAACATCAACAACAACAACAACAACGTCAAATAAACAACCACAACAACACCGTCAAATAAACAACAACAACAACAACAACGTCAAATAAACAACAACAACAACGCCAAATAAACAACAACAACAACAACGTCAAATAAACAACAACAACAACAATGTCAACAACAACAACGTCGAATAAACAACAACAACAATGTCAAATAAACAACAACAACTAAAACAACGTCAAATAAACAACAACAACAATGACAACGTCAAATAAACAACAACACCAACAACGACAACAACAACAACAACGTCAATAACAACAACAATGTCAAATAAACAACAACAACAACGTCAAATAAACAACAACTAAAACAACGTCAAATAAACAACAACAATAACAACAACGTCAAGTAAACAACAACACCAACAACGTCAACAACAACAATGTCAAATAAACAACAACAACGTCAACAACAACAACAATGTCAAATAAACAACAACAACAACAACATCAAATAAACAACAACAACAACGTCAACAACAACAACGTCAAATAAACAACGACAACAACAACAACATCAAATAAACAACAACAACAACATCAAATAAACAACAACAACAACAACGTCAAATAAACAACAACAACAACAACGTCAAATAAACAACAACAATAACAACGTCAAATAAACAACAACAACAACGTCAAATAAACAATAACAACAACAACAACAACATCAACAACAACAAAAACGTCAAATAAACAACAACAACAACAACAACAACGTCAACAACAACAACTACGTCAAATAAACTACAACAACAACAACAATGTCAAATAAACAACAACAATGCCAAATAAACAACAACAACAACAACAACTAAAACAACGTCAAATAAACAACAACAACAACAACGTCAAATAAACAACAACACCACAACCACCACCAACAACAACAACAATGTCAAATAAACAACAACAACAACGTCAACAACAACAACAATGTCAAATAAAGAACAACAACGTCAAATAAACAACAACAACAACGTCAAATAAACAACAACAACAACATCAAATAAACAACACCAACAACAACGTCAAATAAACAACAACAAATACAACAACGTCAAATAAACAACGACAACAACGTCAAATAAATAACAACAACAACAATAACAACAACAACGTCAAATAAACAACAACAACAACAACGTCAAATAAACAACAACAACAACAACGTCAAATAAACAACAACAACAACGTCAAATAAATAACTACAAAAACAACAACAACATCAACAACAACAAAAATGTCAAATAAACAACAACAACAACGTCAACAACAACAACAACATCAAATAAATAACAACAACAACACCGTCAAATAAACAACAACAACAACAACAAATAAACAACAACAACAACAACGTCAAATAAACAACAACAACAACAACAACGTCAAATAAACAACAACAACAACGTCAAATAAACAATAACAACAACAACAACAATGTCAAATAAACAACAACAACAACGTCAAATAAACAACAGCAACAACAACGTCAAATAAACAACAACAACATCAAATAAACAACAACACCAACAACAACAACAACAACAATGTTAAATAAACAACAACAACAACGTCAACAACAACAACAACAATGTCAAATAAACAACAACAACAACGTCAAATAAACAACAACAACAACAACGTCAAATAAACAACAACAACAACGTCAAATAAACAACAACAACATTGTCAAATAAATAACAACAACAACAACAACGTCAAATAAACAACAACAACAACGTCAAATAAACAACAACAACGACAACAACAACGTCAAATAAACAACAGCAACAACAATAACAACGTCAAATAAACAACAACAACAACAACGTCAACAACAACAACAACGTCAAATAAACAACAACAACAACGTCAAATAAACAACAACAACAACAACGTCAAATAAACAACAGCAACAACAACGTCAAATAAACAACAACAATAAAAACAACGTCAAATAAGCAACAACAACAACAACAAATAAAACAACAACAATAACAACGTCAAATAACAAAAACAACGTCAAATAAACAACAATAACAACGTCAAATAAACAACAACAACAACAACAGCAACAACGTCAAATAAACAATAACAACAACAACAACGTCAAATAAATAACAACAACAACGTCAAATAAACAACAACAACACCAACGTCAAATAAACAACAACAACAACATCAAATAAACAACAACAACAACAACGTCGAATAAACAACAACAATAACAACAACAACAATGTCAAATAAACAACAACAACAACGTCAAATAAACAATAACAACAACGTCAAATAAACAACAAAACCAACAACAACATCAACAACAACAAAAACGTCAAATAAACAACAACAACAACAACAACAACGTCAACAACAACAACTATGTCAAATAAACAACAACAACGACAACAACGTCATATAAACAACAGCAACAACAATGTCAATAACAAAAACGTCAAATAAACAACAACAACAACGTCAAATAAACAACAACAACTAAAACAACGTCAAATAAACAACAAGAACAACGTCAAATAAACAACAATAACTAAAACAACGTCAAATAAACAACAACACCAACAACGTCAAATAAACAACAACAACGTCAAATAAATAACAACAACAACAACAACAACAACGTCAAATAAATAACAACAACAACAACAACGTCAAATAAACAACAACAACAACAACGTCAAATAAATAACAACAAATACAACAACGTCAAATAAACAACAACAACAACAACGTCAAATAAACAACAACAACAACAACAACAACAATAACAACAACAACGTCAAATAAACCACAACAACAACGTCGTCAAATAAACAACAACAACAACGTCAAATAAATAACTACAAAAACAACAACAACATCAACAACAACAAAAACGTCATATAAACAACAACAACAACGTCAACAACAACAACAACGTCAAATAAACAACAACAACAATAACAACAACACCGTCAAATAAACAACAACAACATCAAATAAACAACAACAACAACGTCAAATAAACAACAACAACAACAACAACGTCAAATAAACAACAACAACAACGTCAAATAAACCACAACAACGTCAAATAAACAACAACAACAACAACAACAACGTCAACAACAACAACAACGTCAAATAAACAACAATAACAACGTCAAATAAACAATAACAACAACAACAACAATGTCAAATAAACAACAACAACAACGTCAAATAAACAACAACAATAACAATGTCAAATAAATAACAATAACAACAACAACAACGTCAAATAAACAACAACAACAACGTCAACAACAACAACAACGTCCAATAAACAACAACAACAACGTCAAATAAACAACAACAATAACAACAACGTCAAATAAACAACAATAACAACGTCAAATAAACAACAACAACAACAACAACGTCTAATAAACAATAACAACAACAATAACGTCAAATAAATAACAACAACAATGTTAAATAAACAACAACAACACCAAGATCAAATAAACAACAACAACAACATCAAATAAACAACAATAACAACGTCAAATAAACAACAACAATAACAACAACAACAACGTCAAATAAACAACAACAACGTCAAATAGACAATAACAAAAACGTCAAATAAACAACAATAACAACGTCAAATAAACAACAACAAAAACGTCAAATAAACAACAACAACAACAACAATGTCAACAACAACAACTACGTCAAATAAACAACAACAACAACGTCAAATAAACAACAACACTAACAATGTCAAATAAACAACAACAACAACGTCAACAACAACAACAATGTCAAATAAACAACAACAACAACATCAAATAAACAACAACAACAACAACGTCAAATAAACAACAACAATAACAACAACAACGTCAAATAAACAACAACAACAACAACAACAACGTCAAATAAACAACAACAACAACATCAACAACAACAAAAACGTCAAATAAACAACAACAACAACGTCAACAACAACAACTACGTCAAATAAACAACAACAACAATGTCAACAACAATAATGTCAAATAAACAACAACAATGCCAAATAAACAACAACAACTAAAACAACGTCAAATAAACAACAACAACAACAACAACAACAAAAACGTCAAATAAACAACAACACCAACAACAACAACAACAATGTCAAATAAACAACAACAACAACGTCAACAACAACAACAATGTCAAATAAACAACAACAACAACGTCAAATAAACAACAACAACAACAACAACAACATCAAATAAACAACAACAACGTCAAATAAACAACAGCAACAACAACAACTTCAAATAAATAACAACAACAACAACGTCAATTAAACAACAACAACAACAATAACGTCAAATAAACAACAACAACGACAACAACAACGTCAAATAAACAACAGCAACAACAATAACAACGTCAAATAAACAACAACAACAACAACAACAACAAAAACAACGTCAAAAACAACAACAACGTCAAATAAAAAACAACAACAACGTCAAATAAACAACAACAACAACAACGTCAAATAAACAACAACAACAACAACGTCAAATAAACAACAACAATAACAACAACGTCAAATAAGCAACAACAACAACAACAAATACAACAATAACAACAACGTCAAATAACAAAAACAACGTCAAATAAACAACAATAACAACGTCAAATAAACAACAACAACAACAACAGCAACAACGTCAAATAAACAATAACAACAACAACAACGTCAAATAAATAACAACAACAACGTCAAATAAACAACAACAACACCAACGTCAAATAAACAACAACAACAACATCAAATAAACAACAACAACAACAACAACGTCAAATAAACAACAATAATAACAACAACAACAATGTAAAATAAACAACAACAACAACAACGTCAAATAAACAATAACAACAACGTCAAATAAACAACAACAACAACAACATCAACAACAACAAAAACGTCAAATAAACAACAACAACAACAACGTCAACAACAACAACTATGCCAAATAAACAACAACAACAACGTCATATAAACAACAACAACAATGTCAATAACAAAAACGTCAAATAAACAACAACAACAACGTCAAATAAACAACAACAACAACAACGTCAAATAAACAACAGCAACAACAACGTCAAATAAACAACAACAATAAAAACAACGTCAAATAAGCAACAACAACAACAACAAATAAAACAACAACAATAACAACGTCAAATAACAAAAACAACGTCAAATAAACAACAATAACAACGTCAAATAAACAACAACAACAACAACAGCAACAACGTCAAATAAACAATAACAACAACAACAACGTCAAATAAATAACAACAACAACGTCAAATAAACAACAACAACACCAACGTCAAATAAACAACAACAACAACATCAAATAAACAACAACAACAACAACGTCAAATAAACAACAACAATAACAACAACAACAATGTCAAATAAACAACAACAACAACGTCAAATAAACAATAACAACAACGTCAAATAAACAACAAAACCAACAACAACATCAACAACAACAAAAACGTCAAATAAACAACAACAACAACAACAACAACGTCAACAACAACAACTATGTCAAATAAACAACAACAACGACAACAACGTCATATAAACAACAGCAACAACAATGTCAATAACAAAAACGTCAAATAAACAACAACAACAACAACGTCAAATAAACAACAACAACTAAAACAACGTCAAATAAACAACAAGAACAACGTCAAATAAACAACAACAACTAAAACAACGTCAAATAAACAACAACACCAACAACGTCAAATAAACAACAACAACGTCAAATAAATAACAACAACAACAACAACAACAACAACAACAACAACGTCAAATAAATAACAACAACAACAACAACGTCAAATAAACAACAACAACAACAACGTCAAATAAATAACAACAAATACAACAACGTCAAATAAACAACAACAACAACAACGTCAAATAAACAACAACAACAACAACAACAATAACAACAACAACGTCAAATAAACCACAACAACAACGTCGTCAAATAAACAACAACAACAACGTCAAATAAATAACTACAAAAACAACAACAACATCAACAACAACAAAAACGTCAACAACAACAACAACGTCAAATAAACAACAACAACAATAACAACAACACCGTCAAATAAACAACAACAACATCAAATAAACAACAACAACAACGTCAAATAAACAACAACAACAACAACAACGTCAAATAAACAACAACAACAACAACGTCAAATAAACCACAACAACGTCAAATAAACAACAACAACAACAACAACAACGTCAACAACAACAACAACGTCAAATAAACAACAACAACAACGTCAAATAAACAATAACAACAACAACAACAATGTCAAATAAACAACAACAACAACGTCAAATAAACAACAACAACAACAACGTCAAATAAATAACAATAACAACAACAACAACGTCAAATAAACAACAACAACAACGTCAACAACAACAACAACGTCCAATAAACAACAACAACAACGTCAAATAAACAACAACAATAACAACAACGTCAAATAAACAACAATAACAACGTCAAATAAACAACAACAACAACAACAACGTCTAATAAACAATAACAACAACAATAACGTCAAATAAATAACAACAACAATGTTAAATAAACAACAACAACACCAACATCAAATAAACAACAACAACAACATCAAATAAACAACAATAACAACGTCAAATAAACAACAACAATAACAACAACAACAACGTCAAATAAACAACAACAACGTCAAATAGACAATAACAAAAACGTCAAATAAACAACAATAACAACGTCAAATAAACAACAACAAAAACGTCAAATAAACAACAACAACAACAACAATGTCAACAACAACAACTACGTCAAATAAACAACAACAACAACGTCAAATAAACAACAACAACAACAATGTCAAATAAACAACAACAACAACGTCAACAACAACAACAATGTCAAATAAACAACAACAACAACATCAAATAAACAACAACAACAACAACGTCAAATAAACAACAACAATAACAACAACAACGTCAAATAAACAACAACAACAACAACGTCAAATAAACAACAACAACAACATCAACAACAACAAAAACGTCAAATAAACAACAACAACAACGTCAACAACAACAACTACGTCAAATAAACAACAACAACAATGTCAACAACAATAATGTCAAATAAACAACAACAATGCCAAATAAACAACAACAACTAAAACAACGTCAAATAAACAACAACAACAATGCCAAATAAACAACAACAACTAAAACAACGTCAAATAAACAACAACAACAACAACAACAACAAAAACGTCAAATAAACAACAACACCAACAACAACAACAACAATGTCAAATAAACAACAACAACAACGTCAACAACAACAACAATGTCAAATAAACAACAACAACAACGTCAAATAAACAACAACAACAACAACAACATCAAATAAACAACAACAACTTCAAATAAACAACAGCAACAACAACAACTTCAAATAAATAACAACAACAACAACGTCAATTAAACAACAACAACAACAATAACGTCAAATAAACAACAACAACGACAACAACAACGTCAAATAAACAACAGCAACAACAATAACAACGTCAAATAAACAACAACAACAACAACAACAAAAACAACGTCAAAAACAACAACAACGTCAAATAAAAAACAACAACAACGTCAAATAAACAACAACAACAACAACGTCAAATAAACAACAACAACAACAACGTCAAATAAACAACAACAATAACAACAACGTCAAATAAGCAACAACAACAACAACAAATACAACAATAACAACAACGTCAAATAACAAAAACAACGTCAAATAAACAACAATAACAACGTCAAATAAACAACAACAACAACAACAGCAACAACGTCAAATAAACAATAACAACAACAACAACGTCAAATAAATAACAACAACAACGTCAAATAAACAACAACAACACCAACGTCAAATAAACAACAACAACAACATCAAATAAACAACAACAACAACAACAACGTCAAATAAACAACAATAATAACAACAACAACAATGTAAAATAAACAACAACAACAACAACGTCAAATAAACAATAACAACAACGTCAAATAAACAACAACAACAACAACATCAACAACAACAAAAACGTCAAATAAACAACAACAACAACAACGTCAACAACAACAACTATGCCAAATAAACAACAACAACAACGTCATATAAACAACAACAACAATGTCAATAACAAAAACGTCAAATAAACAACAACAACAACGTCAAATAAACAACAACAACAACAACGTCAAATAAACAACAGCAACAACAACGTCAAATAAACAACAACAATAAAAACAACGTCAAATAAGCAACAACAACAACAACAAATAAAACAACAACAATAACAACGTCAAATAACAAAAACAACGTCAAATAAACAACAATAACAACGTCAAATAAACAACAACAACAACAACAGCAACAACGTCAAATAAACAATAACAACAACAACAACGTCAAATAAATAACAACAACAACGTCAAATAAACAACAACAACACCAACGTCAAATAAACAACAACAACAACATCAAATAAACAACAACAACAACAACGTCAAATAAACAACAACAATAACAACAACAACAATGTCAAATAAACAACAACAACAACGTCAAATAAACAATAACAACAACGTCAAATAAACAACAAAACCAACAACAACATCAACAACAACAAAAACGTCAAATAAACAACAACAACAACAACAACAACGTCAACAACAACAACTATGTCAAATAAACAACAACAACGACAACAACGTCATATAAACAACAGCAACAACAATGTCAATAACAAAAACGTCAAATAAACAACAACAACAACAACGTCAAATAAACAACAACAACTAAAACAACGTCAAATAAACAACAAGAACAACGTCAAATAAACAACAACAACTAAAACAACGTCAAATAAACAACAACACCAACAACGTCAAATAAACAACAACAACGTCAAATAAATAACAACAACAACAACAACAACAACAACGTCAAATAAATAACAACAACAACAACAACGTCAAATAAACAACAACAACAACGTCAAATAAATAACAACAAATACAACAACGTCAAATAAACAACAACAACAACAACGTCAAATAAACAACAACAACAACAACAACAATAACAACAACAACGTCAAATAAACCACAACAACAACGTCGTCAAATAAACAACAACAACAACGTCAAATAAATAACTACAAAAACAACAACAACATCAACAACAACAAAAACGTCATATAAACAACAACAACAACGTCAACAACAACAACAACGTCAAATAAACAACAACAACAATAACAACAACACCGTCAAATAAACAACAACAACATCAAATAAACAACAACAACAACGTCAAATAAACAACAACAACAACAACAACGTCAAATAAACAACAACAACAACGTCAAATAAACCACAACAACGTCAAATAAACAACAACAACAACAACAACAACGTCAACAACAACAACAACGTCAAATAAACAACAACAACAACGTCAAATAAACAATAACAACAACAACAACAATGTCAAATAAACAACAACAACAACGTCAAATAAACAACAACAACAACAACGTCAAATAAATAACAATAACAACAACAACAACGTCAAATAAACAACAACAACAACGTCAACAACAACAACAACGTCCAATAAACAACAACAACAACGTCAAATAAACAACAACAATAACAACAACGTCAAATAAACAACAATAACAACGTCAAATAAACAACAACAACAACAACAACGTCTAATAAACAATAACAACAACAATAACGTCAAATAAATAACAACAACAATGTTAAATAAACAACAACAACACCAACATCAAATAAACAACAACAACAACATCAAATAAACAACAATAACAACGTCAAATAAACAACAACAATAACAACAACAACAACGTCAAATAAACAACAACAACGTCAAATAGACAATAACAAAAACGTCAAATAAACAACAATAACAACGTCAAATAAACAACAACAAAAACGTCAAATAAACAACAACAACAACAACAACAACAATGTCAACAACAACAACTACGTCAAATAAACAACAACAACAACGTCAAATAAACAACAACAACAACAATGTCAAATAAACAACAACAACAACGTCAACAACAACAACAATGTCAAATAAACAACAACAACAACATCAAATAAACAACAACAACAACAACGTCAAATAAACAACAACAATAACAACAACAACGTCAAATAAACAACAACAACAACAACGTCAAATAAACAACAACAATAACATCAACAACAACAAAAACGTCAAATAAACAACAACAACAACGTCAACAACAACAACTACGTCAAATAAACAACAACAACAATGTCAACAACAATAATGTCAAATAAACAACAACAATGCCAAATAAACAACAACAACTAAAACAACGTCAAATAAACAACAACAACAACAACAACAACAACAACAAAAACGTCAAATAAACAACAACACCAACAACAACAACAACAATGTCAAATAAACAACAACAACAACGTCAACAACAACAACAATGTCAAATAAACAACAACAACAACGTCAAATAAACAACAACAACAACAACAACATCAAATAAACAACAACAACGTCAAATAAACAACAGCAACAACAACAACTTCAAATAAATAACAACAACAACAACGTCAAATAAACAACAACAACAACAATAACGTCAAATAAACAACAACAACGACAACAACAACGTCAAATAAACAACAGCAACAACAATAACAACGTCAAATAAACAACAACAACAACAACAACAACAAAAACAACGTCAAAAACAACAACAACGTCAAATAAAAAACAACAACAACGTCAAATAAACAACAACAACAACAACAACAACAACGTCAAATAAACAACAACAACAACAACGTCAAATAAACAACAACAATAACAACAACGTCAAATAAGCAACAACAACAACAACAAATACAACAATAACAACAACGTCAAATAACAAAAACAACGTCAAATAAACAACAATAACAACGTCAAATAAACAACAACAACAACAACAGCAACAACGTCAAATAAACAATAACAACAACAACAACAACGTCAAATAAATAACAACAACAACGTCAAACTAACAACAATGTCAAATAAACAACAACAACAACGTCAAATAAACAACAACAACGTCAAATAAACAACAACAACAACAACGTCAAATAAATAACAATTACAACAACAACAACGTCCAATAAACAACAACAACAACGTCAACAACAACAACAACGTCCAATAAACAACAACAACAACGTCAAATAAACAACAACAATAACAACAACGTCAAATAAACAACAATAACAATGTCTAATAAACAATAACAACAACAACAACGTCAAATAAATAACAACAACAACGTCAAATAAACAACAACAACACCAACGTCAAATAAACAACAACAACAACAACATCAAATAAACAACAATAACAACGTCAAATAAACAACAACAATAACAACAACAACGTCAAATAAACAACAACAACAACGTCAAATAGACAATAACAACAACGTCAAATAAACAACAACATCAAAAACAACAAAAACGTCAAATAAACAACAACAACAACAACAATGTCAACAACAACAACTACGTCAAATAAACAACAACAACGTCAAATAAACAACAACAACAATGTCCAGTAAACAACAACAACAACGTCAACAACAACAACAATGTCAAATAAACAACAACAACAACAACATCAAATAAACAACAACAACAACAACAACGTCAAATAAACAACAACAATAACAACAACAACAACGTCAAATAAACAACAACAACAACAACAACGTCAAATAAACAATAACAACAACATCAACAACAACAAAAACGTCAAATAAACAACAACAACAACAACGTCAACAACAACAACTACGTCAAATAAACAACAACAACAACAATGTCAACAACAACAATGTCAAATAAACAACAACAACGCCAAATAAACAACAACAACTAAAACAACGTCAAATAAACAACAACAACAACAACAACGTCAAATAAACAACAACACCAATAACAACAACAACAATGTCAAATAAACAACAACAACAACGTCAACAACAACAACAACAATGTCAAATAAACAACAACAACAACGTCATATAAACAACAACAACAACGTCAAATAAACAACAACAACAATGTCAAATAAACAACAACAACAACGTCAAATAAATAACAACAACAACAACGTCAAATAAACAACAACAACAACAACAACAACGTCAAATAAACAATAACAACGACAACGACAACGTCAAATAAATAACAACAACAACAACAATAACAACGTCAAATAAACAACAACAACAACAACGTCAACAACAACAACAACGTCAAATAAACAACAACAACAACAACGTCAAATAAACAACAGCAACAACAACGTCAAATAAACAACAACAATAACAACAACGTCAAATAAGCAACAACAACAACAACAAATACAACAACAACGTCAAATAACAAAAACAACGTCAAATAAACAACAATAACATCGTCAAATAAACAACAACAACAACAACAACAGTAACAACGTCAAATAAACATTAACAACAACAACAACGTCATATAAATAACAACAACAACAACGTCAAATAAACAACAACAACACCAACGTCAAATAAACAACATCAACAACATCAAATAAACAACAACAACAACAACGTAAAATAAACAACAACAATAATAACAACAACAACGTCAAATAAACAACAACAACAACGTCAAATAAACAATAACAACAACGTCAAATAAACAACAAACACAACAACATCAACAACAACAAAAACGTCAAATAAACAACAACAACAACAACGTCAACAACAACAACTATGTCAAATAAACAACAATAACAAAAACAACAACGTCATATAAACAACAACAACAACAATGTCAATAAAAAAACGTCAAATAAACAACAACAACGTCAAATAAACAACAACAACTAAAATAACGTCAAATAAACAACAACACCAACAACGTCAACAACAACAACAACAATGTCAAATAAACAACAACAACAACAACGTCAACAACAACAACAATGTCAAATAAACAACAACAACGTCAAATAAACAATAACATCTAAAACAACGTCAAATAAACAACAACGTCAACTACATCAACAACGTGAAATAAACAACAACAACAACAACTATGTCAACAATAACAACGTCAAATAAACAACAACAACGTCAACAACAACAACAACGTCAAATAAACAACAACCACAACAACGTCAAATAATCAACAACAACAACACCGTCAAATAAACAACAACAACAACGTCAAATAAACAACAACAAAAACAACAACGTCAAATAAACAACAACAACAACGTCAAATAAACAACAACAACAACAACAACGTGAACAACAACAACGTCAAATATACAACAACAAAACCATCAAATAAACAACAACAACAACAACAACTACGTCAAATAAACAACAACAACAACAACGTCAAATAAAAACAACAACAACAACGTCAAATAAACAACAACAACAACGTCAAATAAACAATAACAACAATAATGTCAAATAAACAACAACAACGTCAAATAAATAACAACAACAACGTCAAATAAACAACAACAACAACAACGTCAAATAAACAACAACAACAACAACAACGTCAAATAAACAACATTATCAACAATGACAAATAAACAACAACAACAACAACAATAACAACAACAACAACAACGTCAAATAAACAACAACAACAACAACAACTTCAAATAAACAACTACAAAAACAACAACAACATCAACAACAAAAACATCAAATAAACAACAACAACAACAACGTCAACAACAACAACAACGTCAAATAAACAACCACAACAACACCGTCAAATAAACAACAACAACAACGTCAAATAAACAACAACAACAAAAACAACAACGTCAAATAAACAACAGCAACAACAACGTCAACAACAACAACAACAACAACGTCAACAACAACAACGTCAAATAAACAACAACAACAACAACGTCAAATAAACAATAACAACAACAACAACAACGTCAAATATATAACAACAACAACAACAACGTCAAATAAACAACAACAACAACGTCAAATAAACAACAACAACGACAAATAAACAACAACAACAACAACAACAACGTTAACAACAACAATAACGTCAAATAAACAACAACAACAACAACGTCAAATAAACAACAACAACAACAACGTCAAATAAACAACAGCAACAACAATGTCAAATTAACAACAACAATAACAACAATGTCAAATAAGCAACAACAACAAATACAACAACAACGTCAAATAACAAAAACAACGTCAAATAAACAACAATAAAAACGTCAAATAAACAACAGCAACAACAACAACTTCAAATAAATAACAACAACAACAACGTCAAATAAACAACAACAACAACAATAACGTCAAATAAACAACAACAACGACAACAACAACGTCAAATAAATAACAGCAACAACAATAACAACGTCAAATAAACAACAACAACAACAAAAACAACGTCAAAAACAACAACAACGTCAAATAAAAAACAACAACAACGTCAAATAAACAACAACAACAACAACAACAACAACAACGTCAAATAAACAACAACAACAACAACGTCAAATAAACAACAACAATAACAACAACGTCAAATAAGCAACAACAACAACAACAAATACAACAATAACAACAACGTCAAATAACAAAAACAACGTCAAATAAACAACAATAACAACGTCAAATAAACAACAACAACAACAACAGCAACAACGTCAAATAAACAATAACAACAACAATAACGTCAAATAAATAACAACAACAACGTCAAACTAACAACAATGTCAAATAAACAACAACAACAACGTCAAATAAACAACAACAACGTCAAATAAACAACAACAACAACAACGTCAAATAAATAACAATTACAACAACAACAACGTCCAATAAACAACAACAACAACGTCAACAACAACAACAACGTCCAATAAACAACAACAACAACGTCAAATAAACAACAACAATAACAACAACGTCAAATAAACAACAATAACAATGTCTAATAAACAATAACAACAACAACAACGTCAAATAAATAACAACAACGTCAAATAAACAACAACAACACCAACGTCAAATAAACAACAACAACAACAACATCAAATAAACAACAATAACCACGTCAAATAAACAACAACAATAACAACAACAACGTCAAATAAACAACAACAACAACGTCAAATAGACAATAACAACAACGTCAAATAAACAACAACATCAAAAACAACAAAAACGTCAAATAAACAACAACAACAACAACAACAATGTCAACAACAACAACTACGTCAAATAAACAACAACAACGTCAAATAAACTACAACAACAATGTCCAGTAAACAACAACAACAACGTCAACAACAACAACAATGTCAAATAAACAACAACAACAACAACATCAAATAAACAACAACAACAACAACAACGTCAAATAAACAACAACAATAAGAACAACAACAACGTCAAATAAACAACAACAACAACAACAACGTCAAATAAACAATAACAACAACATCAACAACAACAAAAACGTCAAATAAACAACAACAACAACAACGTCAACAACAACAACTACGTCAAATAAACAACAACAACAACAATGTCAACAACAACAATGTCAAATAAACAACAACAACGCCAAATAAACAACAACAACTAAAACAACGTCAAATAAACAACAACAACAACAACAACAACGTCAAATAAACAACAACACCAATAACAACAACAACAATGTCAAATAAACAACAACAACAACGTCAACAACAACAACAACAATGTCAAATAAACAACAACAACAACGTCATATAAACAACAACAACAACGTCAAATAAACAACAACAACAACAACAACGTCAAATAAACAACAACAACAACGTCAAATAAACAACAACAACAACGTCAAATAAATAACAACAACAACAACGTCAAATAAACAACAACAACAACAACAACAACAACAACGTCAAATAAACAATAACAACGACAACGACAACGTCAAATAAATAACAACAACAACAACAATAACAACGTCAAATAAACAACAACAACAACAACGTCAACAACAACAACGTCAAATAAACAACAACAACAACAACGTCAAATAAACAACAGCAACAACAACGTCAAATAAACAACAACAATAACAACAACGTCAAATAAGCAACAACAACAACAACAAATACAACAACAACGTCAAATAACAAAAACAACGTCAAATAAACAACAATAACATCGTCAAATAAACAACAACAACAACAACAGTAACAACGTCAAATAAACATTAACAACAACAACAACGTCATATAAATAACAACAACAACAACGTCAAATAAACAACAACAACACCAACGTCAAATAAACAACATCAACAACATCAAATAAACAACAACAACAACAACGTAAAATAAACAACAACAATAATAACAACAACAACGTCAAATAAACAACAACAACAACGTCAAATAAACAATAACAACAACGTCAAATAAACAACAACCACAACAACATCAACAACAACAAAAACGTCAAATAAACAACAACAACAACAACGTCAACAACAACAACTATGTCAAATAAACAACAATAACAAAAACAACAACGTCATATAAACAACAACAACAACAATGTCAATAAAAAAACGTCAAATAAACAACAACAACGTCAAATAAACAACAACAACTAAAACAACGTCAAATAAACAACAACACCAACAACGTCAACAACAACAACAACAATGTCAAATAAACAACAACAACAACAACGTCAACAACAACAACAATGTCAAATAAACAACAACAACGTCAAATAAACAATAACATCTAAAACAACGTCAAATAAACAACAACGTCAACTACATCAACAACGTGAAATAAACAACAACAACAACAACTATGTCAACAACAACAACGTCAAATAAACAACAACAACGTCAACAACAACAACAACGTCAAATAAACAACAACCACAACAACGTCAAATAATCAACAACAACAACACCGTCAAATAAACAACAACAACAACGTCAAATAAACAACAACAAAAACAACAACGTCAAATAAACAACAACAACAACGTCAAATAAACAACAACAACAACAACAACAACGTGAACAACAACAACGTCAAATATACAACAACAAAACCATCAAATAAACAACAACAATAACAACAACGTCAACAACAACAACTACGTCAAATAAACAACAACAACAACAACGTCAAATAAAAACAACAACAACGTCAACAACAACAACGTCAAATAAACAACAACAACAACGTCAAATAAACAATAACAACAATAATGTCAAATAAACAACAACAACGTCAAATAAATAACAACAACAACGTCAAATAAACAACAACAACAACAACGTCAAATAAACAACAACAACAACAACAACGTCAAATAAACAACATTATCAACAATGACAAATAAACAACAACAACAACAATAACAACAACAACAACAACGTCAAATAAACAACAACAACAACAACAACTTCAAATAAACAACTACAAAAACAACAACAACATCAACAACAACAAAAACATCAAATAAACAACAACAACAACAACGTCAACAACAACAACAACGTCAAATAAACAACCACAACAACACCGTCAAATAAACAACAACAACAACAACGTCAAATAAACAACAACAACAAAAACAACAACGTCAAATAAACAACAGCAACAACAACGTCAACAACAACAACAACAACAACGTCAACAACAACAACGTCAAATAAACAACAACAACAACAACGTCAAATAAACAATAACAACAACAACAACAACGTCAAATATATAACAACAACAACAACAACGTCAAATAAACAACAACAACAACGTCAAATAAACAACAATAACGACAAATAAACAACAACAACAACAACAACGTTAACAACAACAATAACGTCAAATAAACAACAACAACAACAACGTCAAATAAACAACAACAACAACAGCGTCAAATAAACAACAGCAACAACAATGTCAAATTAACAACAACAATTACAACAATGTCAAATAAGCAACAACAACAAATACAACAACAACAACAACGTCAAATAACAAAAACAACGTCAAATAAACAACAATAAAAACGTCAAATAAACAACAACAACAACAACAACGTCAAATAAACAATAACAACAACAACGACGTCAAATAAATAACAACAATAACAACGTCAAATAAACAACAACAACAACACCAACGTCAAATAAACAACAAGAACAACATCAAATAAACAACAACAACAACAACAACGTCAAATAAACAACAACACCAATAACAACAACAACAATGTCAAATAAACAACAACAACAACGTCAACAACAACAACAACAATGTCAAATAAACAACAACAACAACGTCAAATAAACAACAACAACAACGTCAAATAAACAACAACAACAACAACGTCAAATAAACAACAACAACAACGTCAAATAAACAACAACAACAACGTCAAATAAATAACAACAACAACAACGTCAAATAAACAACAACAACAACAACAACAACAACAACGTCAAATAAACAATAACAACGACAACGACAATGTCAAATAAATAACAACAACAACAACAATAACAACGTCAAATAAACAACAACAACAACAACAACGTCAACAACAACAACAACGTCAAATAAACAACAACAACAACAACGTCAAATAAACAACAGCAACAACAACGTCAAATAAGCAACAACAATAACAACAACGTCAAATAAGCAACAACAACAACAACAAATACAACAACAACGTCAAATAACAAAAACAACGTCAAATAAACAACAATAACATCGTCAAATAAACAATAACAACAACAACAACAGTAACAACGTCAAATAAACATTAACAACAACAACAACGTCAAATAAATAACAACAACAACAACGTCAAATAAACAACAACAACACCAACGTCAAATAAACAACATCAACAACATCAAATAAACAACAACAACAACAACGTAAAATAAACAACAATAATAATAACAACAACAACGTCAAATAAACAACAACAACAACGTCAAATAAACAATAACAACAACGTCAAATAAACAACAACCACAACAACATCAACAACAACAAAAACGTCAAATAAACAACAACAACAACAACGTCAACAACAACAACTATGTCAAATAAACAACAATAACAAAAACAACAACGTCATATAAACAACAACAACAACAATGTCAATAAAAAAACGTCAAATAAACAACAACAACGTCAAATAAACAACAACAACTAAAACAACGTCAAATAAACAACAACACCAACAACGTCAACAACAACAACAACAATGTCAAATAAACAACAACAACAACAACAACGTCAACAACAACAACAATGTCAAATAAACAACAACAACGTCAAATAAACAATAACATCTAAAACAACGTCAAATAAACAACAACGTGAACTACATCAACAACGTGAAATAAACAACAACAACAACAACTATGTCAACAACAACAACGTCAAATAAACAACAACAACGTCAACAACAACAACAACGTCAAATAAACAACAACCACAACAACGTCAAATAATCAACAACAACAACACCGTCAAATAAACAACAACAACAACGTCAAATAAACAACAACAAAAACAACAACGTCAAATAAACAACAACAAGAACGTCAAATAAACAATAACAACAACAACAACGTGAACAACAACAACAATGTCAAATATACAACAACAAAACCATCAAATAAACAACAACAACAACAACAACGTCAACAACAACAACTACGTCAAATAAACAACAACAACAACGTCAAATAAAAACAACAACAACGTCAACAACAACAACGTCAAATAAACAACAACAACAACGTCAAATAAACAACAACAACAACGTCAAAAACAACAACGTCAAATAAACAACAACAACAACAACAACAACAACAACAACGTCAACAACAACAACAACAACGTCAAATAAACAACAACAACAACGTCAAATAAACAATAACAACAATGTCAAATAAACAACAACAACAACGTCAAATAAACAACAACAACGTCAAATAAACAACAACAACAACAACGTCAAATAAATAACAATTACAACAACAACAACGTCCAATAAACAACAACAACAACGTCAACAACAACAACAACGTCCAATAAACAACAACAACAACGTCAAATAAACAACAACAATAACAACAACGTCAAATAAACAACAATAACAATGTCTAATAAACAATAACAACAACAACAACGTCAAATAAATAACAACAACAACGTCAAATAAACAACAACAACACCAACGTCAAATAAACAACAACAACAACAACATCAAATAAACAACAATAACAACGTCAAATAAACAACAACAATAACAACAACAACGTCAAATAAACAACAACAACAACGTCAAATAGACAATAACAACAACGTCAAATAAACAACAACATCAAAAACAACAAAAACGTCAAATAAACAACAACAACAACAACAACAATGTCAACAACAACAACTACGTCAAATAAACAACAACAACGTCAAATAAACAATAACAACAATGTCCAGTAAACAACAACAACAACGTCAACAACAACAACAATGTCAAATAAACAACAACAACAACACCATCAAATAAACAACAACAACGTCAAATAAACAACAACAATAACAACAACAACAACGTCAAATAAACAACAACAACAACAACAACGTCAAATAAACAATAACAACAACATCAACAACAACAAAAACGTCAAATAAACAACAACAACAACAACGTCAACAACAACAACTACGTCAAATAAACAACAACAACAACAATGTCAACAACAACAATGTCAAATAAACAACAACAACGCCAAATAAACAACAACAACTAAAACAACGTCAAATAAACAACAACAACAACAACAACAACGTCAAATAAACAACAACACCAATAACAACAACAACAATGTCAAATAAACAACAACAACAACGTCAACAACAACAACAACAATGTCAAATAAACAACAACAACAACGTCATATAAACAACAACAACAACGTCAAATAAACAACAACAACAACAACAACGTCAAATAAACAACAACAACAACGTCAAATAAACAACAACAACAACGTCAAATAAATAACAACAACAACAACGTCAAATAAACAACAACAACAACAACAACAACAACGTCAAATAAACAATAACAACGACAACGACAACGTCAAATAAATAACAACAACAACAACAATAACATCGTCAAATAAACAACAACAACAGCGTCAACAACAACAACAACGTCAAATAAACAACAACAACAACAACGTCAAATAAACAACAGCAACAACAACGTCAAATAAACAACAACAATAACAACAACGTCAAATAAGCAACAACAACAACAACAAATACAACAACAACGTCAAATAACAAAAACAACGTCAAATAAACAACAATAACATCGTCAAATAAACAACAACAACAACAACAACAGTAACAACGTCAAATAAACATTAACAACAACAACAACGTCATATAAATAACAACAACAACAACGTCAAATAAACAACAACAACACCAACGTCAAATAAACAACATCAACAACATCAAATAAACAACAACAACAACAACGTAAAATAAACAACAACAATAATAACAACAACAACGTCAAATAAACAACAACAACAACGTCAAATAAACAATAACAACAACGTCAAATAAACAACAACCACAACAACATCAACAACAACAAAAACGTCAAATAAACAACAACAACAACAACGTCAACAACAACAACTATGTCAAATAAACAACAATAACAAAAACAACAACGTCATATAAACAACAACAACAACAATGTCAATAAAAAAACGTCAAATAAACAACAACAACGTCAAATAAACAACAACAACTAAAACAACGTCAAATAAACAACAACACCAACAACGTCAACAACAACAACAACAATGTCAAATAAACAACAACAACAACAACAACGTCAACAACAACAACAACGTCAAATAAACAACAACAATAACAACAACGTCAAATAAACAACAATAACAATGTCTAATAAACAATAACAACAACAACAACGTCAAATAAATAACAACAACAACGTCAAATAAACAACAACAACACCAACGTCAAATAAACAACAACAACAACAACATCAAATAAACAACAATAACAACGTCAAATAAACAACAACAATAACAACAACAACGTCAAATAAACAACAACAACAACGTCAAATAGACAATAACAACAACGTCAAATAAACAACAACATCAAAAACAACAAAAACGTCAAATAAACAACAACAACAACAACAACAATGTCAACAACAACAACTACGTCAAATAAACAACAACAACGTCAAATAAACAATAACAACAATGTCCAGTAAACAACAACAACAACGTCAACAACAACAACAATGTCAAATAAACAACAACAACAACACCATCAAATAAACAACAACAACGTCAAATAAACAACAACAATAACAACAACAACAACGTCAAATAAACAACAACAACAACAACAACGTCAAATAAACAATAACAACAACATCAACAACAACAAAAACGTCAAATAAACAACAACAACAACAACGTCAACAACAACAACTACGTCAAATAAACAACAACAACAACAATGTCAACAACAACAATGTCAAATAAACAACAACAACGCCAAATAAACAACAACAACTAAAACAACGTCAAATAAACAACAACAACAACAACAACAACGTCAAATAAACAACAACACCAATAACAACAACAACAATGTCAAATAAACAACAACAACAACGTCAACAACAACAACAACAATGTCAAATAAACAACAACAACAACGTCATATAAACAACAACAACAACGTCAAATAAACAACAACAACAACAACAACGTCAAATAAACAACAACAACAACGTCAAATAAACAACAACAACAACGTCAAATAAATAACAACAACAACAACGTCAAATAAACAACAACAACAACAACAACAACAACGTCAAATAAACAATAACAACGACAACGACAACGTCAAATAAATAACAACAACAACAACAATAACATCGTCAAATAAACAACAACAACAGCGTCAACAACAACAACAACGTCAAATAAACAACAACAACAACAACGTCAAATAAACAACAGCAACAACAACGTCAAATAAACAACAACAATAACAACAACGTCAAATAAGCAACAACAACAACAACAAATACAACAACAACGTCAAATAACAAAAACAACGTCAAATAAACAACAATAACATCGTCAAATAAACAACAACAACAACAACAACAGTAACAACGTCAAATAAACATTAACAACAACAACAACGTCATATAAATAACAACAACAACAACGTCAAATAAACAACAACAACACCAACGTCAAATAAACAACATCAACAACATCAAATAAACAACAACAACAACAACGTAAAATAAACAACAACAATAATAACAACAACAACGTCAAATAAACAACAACAACAACGTCAAATAAACAATAACAACAACGTCAAATAAACAACAACCACAACAACATCAACAACAACAAAAACGTCAAATAAACAACAACAACAACAACGTCAACAACAACAACTATGTCAAATAAACAACAATAACAAAAACAACAACGTCATATAAACAACAACAACAACAATGTCAATAAAAAAACGTCAAATAAACAACAACAACGTCAAATAAACAACAACAACTAAAACAACGTCAAATAAACAACAACACCAACAACGTCAACAACAACAACAACAATGTCAAATAAACAACAACAACAACAACAACGTCAACAACAACAACAATGTCAAATAAACAACAACAACGTCAAATAAACAATAACATCTAAAACAACGTCAAATAAACAACAACGTCAACTACATCAACAACGTGAAATAAACAACAACAACAACAACTATGTCAACAACAACAACGTCAAATAAACAACAACAACGTCAACAACAACAACAACGTCAAATAAACAACAACCACAACAACGTCAAATAATCAACAACAACAACACCGTCAAATAAACAACAACAACAACGTCAAATAAACAACAACAAAAACAACAACGTCAAATAAACAACAACAAGAACGTCAAATAAACAACAACAACAACAACAACGTGAACAACAACAACAACGTCAAATATACAACAACAAAACCATCAAATAAACAATAACAACAACAACAACGTCAACAACAACAACTACGTCAAATAAACAACAACAACAACGTCAAATAAAAACAACAACAACGTCAACAACAACAACGTCAAATAAACAACAACAACAACGTCAAATAAACAACAACAACAACGTCAAAAACAACAACGTCAAATAAACAACAACAACAACAACAACAACAACAACAACAACGTCAACAACAACAACAACAACGTCAAATAAACAACAACAACAACGTCAAATAAACAATAACAACAATGTCAAATAAACAACAACAACAACGTCAAATAAACAACAACAACGTCAAATAAACAACAACAACAACAACGTCAAATAAATAACAATTACAACAACAACAACGTCCAATAAACAACAACAACAACGTCAACAACAACAACAACGTCCAATAAACAACAACAACAACGTCAAATAAACAACAACAATAACAACAACGTCAAATAAACAACAATAACAATGTCTAATAAACAATAACAACAACAACAACGTCAACAACAACAACAACGTCCAATAAACAACAACAACAACGTCAAATAAACAACAACAATAACAACAACGTCAAGTAAACAACAATAACAACGTCAAATAAACAACAACAACAACAACAACGTCTAATAAACAATAACAACAACAATAACGTCAAATAAATAACAACAACAATGTTAAATAAACAACAACAACACCAACATCAAATAAACAACAACAACAACATCAAATAAACAACAATAACAACGTCAAATAAACAACAACAATAACAACAACAACAACGTCAAATAAACAACAACAACGTCAAATAGACAATAACAAAAACGTCAAATAAACAACAATAACAACGTCAAATAAACAACAACAAAAACGTCAAATAAACAACAACAACAACAACAACAATGTCAACAACAACAACTACGTCAAATAAACAACAACAACAACGTCAAATAAACAACAACAACAACAATGTCAAATAAACAACAACAACAACGTCAACAACAACAACAATGTCAAATAAACAACAACAACAACAACATCAAATAAACAACAACAACAACAACGTCAAATAAACAACAACAATAACAACAACAACGTCAAATAAACAACAACAACAACAACGTCAAATAAACAACAACAACAACATCAACAACAACAAAAACGTCAAATAAACAACAACAACAACGTCAACAACAACAACTACGTCAAATAAACAACAACAACAATGTCAACAACAATAATGTCAAATAAACAACAACAATGCCAAATAAACAACAACAACTAAAACAACGTCAAATAAACAACAACAACAACAACAACAACAACAAAAACGTCAAATAAACAACAACACCAACAACAACAACAACAATGTCAAATAAACAACAACAACAACGTCAACAACAACAACAATGTCAAATAAACAACAACAACAACGTCAAATAAACAACAACAACAACAACAACATCAAATAAACAACAACAACGTCAAATAAACAACAGCAACAACAACAACTTCAAATAAATAACAACAACAACAACGTCAAATAAACAACAACAACAACAATAACGTCAAATAAACAACAACAACGACAACAACAACGTCAAATAAACAACAGCAACAACAATAACAACGTCAAATAAACAACAACAACAACAACAACAACAAAAACAACGTCAAAAACAACAACAACGTCAAATAAAAAACAACAACAACGTCAAATAAACAACAACAACAACAACAACAACGTCAAATAAACAACAACAACAACAACGTCAAATAAACAACAACAATAACAACAACGTCAAATAAGCAACAACAACAACAACAAATACAACAATAACAACAACGTCAAATAACAAAAACAACGTCAAATAAACAACAATAACAACGTCAAATAAACAACAACAACAACAACAGCAACGACGTCAAATAAACAATAACAACAACAACAACGTCAAATAAATAACAACAACAACGTCAAACTAACAACAATGTCAAATAAACAACAACAACAACGTCAAATAAACAACAACAACGTCAAATAAACAACAACAACAACAACGTCAAATAAATAACAATTACAACAACAACAACGTCCAATAAACAACAACAACAACGTCAACAACAACAACAACGTCCAATAAACAACAACAACAACGTCAAATAAACAACAACAATAACAACAACGTCAAATAAACAACAATAACAATGTCTAATAAACAATAACAACAACAACAACGTCAAATAAATAACAACAACAACGTCAAATAAACAACAACAACACCAACGTCAAATAAACAACAACAACAACAACATCAAATAAACAACAATAACAACGTCAAATAAACAACAACAATAACAACAACAACGTCAAATAAACAACAACAACAACGTCAAATAGACAATAACAACAACGTCAAATAAACAACAACATCAAAAACAACAAAAACGTCAAATAAACAACAACAACAACAACAATGTCAACAACAACAACTACGTCAAATAAACAACAACAACGTCAAATAAACAACAACAACAATGTCCAGTAAACAACAACAACAACGTCAACAACAACAACAATGTCAAATAAACAACAACAACAACAACATCAAATAAACAACAACAACAACAACAACGTCAAATAAACAACAACAATAACAACAACAACAACGTCAAATAAACAACAACAACAACAACAACGTCAAATAAACAATAACAACAACATCAACAACAACAAAAACGTCAAATTAACAACAACAACAACAACGTCAACAACAACAACTACGTCAAATAAACAACAACAACAACAATGTCAACAACAACAATGTCAAATAAACAACAACAACGCCAAATAAACAACAACAACTAAAACAACGTCAAATAAACAACAACAACAACAACAACGTCAAATAAACAACAACACCAATAACAACAACAACAATGTCAAATAAACAACAACAACAACGTCAACAACAACAACAACAATGTCAAATAAACAACAACAACAACGTCATATAAACAACAACAACAACGTCAAATAAACAACAACAACAACGTCAAATAAACAACAACAACAACGTCAAATAAATAACAACAACAACAACGTCAAATAAACAACAACAACAACAACAACAACAACGTCAAATAAACAATAACAACGACAACGACAACGTCAAATAAATAACAACAACAACAACAATAACAACGTCAAATAAACAACAACAACAACAACGTCAACAACAACAACAACGTCAAATAAACAACAACAACAACAACGTCAAATAAACAACAGCAACAACAACGTCAAATAAACAACAACAATAACAACAACGTCAAATAAGCAACAACAACAACAACAAATACAACAACAACGTCAAATAACAAAAACAACGTCAAATAAACAACAATAACATCGTCAAATAAACAACAACAACAACAACAACAACAGTAACAACGTCAAATAAACATTAACAACAACAACAACGTCATATAAATAACAACAACAACAACGTCAAATAAACAACAACAACACCAACGTCAAATAAACAACATCAACAACATCAAATAAACAACAACAACAACAACGTAAAATAAACAACAACAATAATAACAACAACAACGTCAAATAAACAACAACAACAACGTCAAATAAACAATAACAACAACGTCAAATAAACAACAACCACAACAACATCAACAACAACAAAAACGTCAAATAAACAACAACAACAACAACGTCAACAACAACAACTATGTCAAATAAACAACAATAACAAAAACAACAACGTCATATAAACAACAACAACAACAATGTCAATAAAAAAACGTCAAATAAACAACAACAACGTCAAATAAACAACAACAACTAAAACAACGTCAAATAAACAACAACACCAACAACGTCAACAACAACAACAACAATGTCAAATAAACAACAACAACAACAACAACGTCAACAACAACAACAATGTCAAATAAACAACAACAACGTCAAATAAACAATAACATCTAAAACAACGTCAAATAAACAACAACGTCAACTACATCAACAACGTGAAATAAACAACAACAACAACAACTATGTCAACAACAACAACGTCAAATAAACAACAACAACGTCAACAACAACAACAACGTCAAATAAACAACAACCACAACAACGTCAAATAATCAACAACAACAACAACACCGTCAAATAAACAACAACAACAACGTCAAATAAACAACAACAAAAACAACAACGTCAAATAAACAACAACAAGAACGTCAAATAAACAACAACAACAACAACAACGTGAACAACAACAACAACGTCAAATATACAACAACAAAACCATCAAATAAACAACAACAACAACAACAACGTCAACAACAACAACTACGTCAAATAAACAACAACAACAACGTCAAATAAAAACAACAACAACGTCAACAACAACAACGTCAAATAAACAACAACAACAACGTCAAATAAACAACAACAACAACGTCAAAAACAACAACGTCAAATAAACAACAACAACAACAACAACAACAACAACAACGTCAACAACAACAACAACAACGTCAAATAAACAACAACAACAACGTCAAATAAACAATAACAACAATGTCAAATAAACAACAACAACAACGTCAAATAAACAACAACAACGTCAAATAAACAACAACAACAACGTCAAATAAATAACAATTACAACAACAACAACGTCCAATAAACAACAACAACAACGTCAACAACAACAACAACGTCCAATAAACAACAACAACAACGTCAAATAAACAACAACAATAACAACAACGTCAAATAAACAACAATAACAATGTCTAATAAACAATAACAACAACAACAACGTCAACAACAACAACAACGTCCAATAAACAACAACAACAACGTCAAATAAACAACAACAATAACAACAACGTCAAGTAAACAACAATAACAACGTCAAATAAACAACAACAACAACAACAACGTCTAATAAACAATAACAACAACAATAACGTCAAATAAATAACAACAACAATGTTAAATAAACAACAACAACACCAACATCAAATAAACAACAACAACAACATCAAATAAACAACAATAACAACGTCAAATAAACAACAACAATAACAACAACAACAACATCAAATAAACAACAACAACGTCAAATAGACAATAACAAAAACGTCAAATAAACAACAATAACAACGTCAAATAAACAACAACAAAAACGTCAAATAAACAACAACAACAACAACAACAATGTCAACAACAACAACTACGTCAAATAAACAACAACAACAACGTCAAATAAACAACAACAACAACAATGTCAAATAAACAACAACAACAACGTCAACAACAACAACAATGTCAAATAAACAACAACAACAACATCAAATAAACAACAACAACAACAACGTCAAATAAACAACAACAATAACAACAACAACGTCAAATAAACAACAACAACAACAACGTCAAATAAACAACAACAACAACATCAACAACAACAAAAACGTCAAATAAACAACAACAACAACGTCAACAACAACAACTACGTCAAATAAACAACAACAACAATGTCAACAACAATAATGTCAAATAAACAACAACAATGCCAAATAAACAACAACAACTAAAACAACGTCAAATAAACAACAACAACAACAACAACAACAACAACAAAAACGTCAAATAAACAACAACACCAACAACAACAACAACAATGTCAAATAAACAACAACAACAACGTCAACAACAACAACAATGTCAAATAAACAACAACAACAACGTCAAATAAACAACAACAACAACAACATCAAATAAACAACAACAACGTCAAATAAACAACAGCAACAACAACAACTTCAAATAAATAACAACAACAACAACGTCAAATAAACAACAACAACAACAATAACGTCAAATAAACAACAACAACGATAACAACAACGTCAAATAAACAACAGCAACAACAATAACAACGTCAAATAAACAACAACAACAACAACAACAACAAAAACAACGTCAAAAACAACAACAACGTCAAATAAAAAACAACAACAACGTCAAATAAACAACAACAACAACAACAACAACAACGTCAAATAAACAACAACAACAACAACGTCAAATAAACAACAACAATAACAACAACGTCAAATAAGCAACAACAACAACAACAAATACAACAATAACAACAACGTCAAATAACAAAAACAACGTCAAATAAACAACAATAACAACGTCAAATAAACAACAACAACAACAACAGCAACAACGTCAAATAAACAATAACAACAACAACAACGTCAAATAAATAACAACAACAACGTCAAACTAACAACAATGTCAAATAAACAACAACAACAACGTCAAATAAACAACAACAACGTCAAATAAACAACAACAACAACAACGTCAAATAAATAACAATTACAACAACAACAACGTCCAATAAACAACAACAACAACGTCAACAACAACAACAACGTCCAATAAACAACAACAACAACGTCAAATAAACAACAACAATAACAACAACGTCAAATAAACAACAATAACAATGTCTAATAAACAATAACAACAACAACAACGTCAAATAAATAACAACAACAACGTCAAATAAACAACAACAACACCAACATCAAATAAACAACAACAACAACAACATCAAATAAACAACAATAACAACGTCAAATAAACAACAACAATAACAACAACAACGTCAAATAAACAACAACAACAACGTCAAATAGACAATAACAACAACGTCAAATAAACAACAACATCAAAAACAACAAAAACGTCAAATAAACAACAACAACAATGTCAACAACAACAACTACGTCAAATAAACAACAACAACGTCAAATAAACAACAACAACAATGTCCAGTAAACAACAACAACAACGTCAACAACAACAACAATGTCAAATAAACAACAACAACAACAACATCAAATAAACAACAACAACAACAACAACGTCAAATAAACAACAACAATAACAACAACAACAACGTCAAATAAACAACAACAACAACAACAACGTCAAATAAACAATAACAACAACATCAACAACAACAAAAACGTCAAATAAACAACAACAACAACAACGTCAACAACAACAACTACGTCAAATAAACAACAACAACAACAATGTCAACAACAACAATGTCAAATAAACAACAACAACGCCAAATAAACAACAACAACTAAAACAACGTCAAATAAACAACAACAACAACAACAACAACGTCAAATAAACAACAACACCAATAACAACAACAACAATGTCAAATAAACAACAACAACAACGTCAACAACAACAACAACAATGTCAAATAAACAACAACAACAACGTCATATAAACAACAACAACAACGTCAAATAAACAACAACAACAACGTCAAATAAACAACAACAACAACGTCAAATAAATAACAACAACAACAACGTCAAATAAACAACAACAACAACAACAACAACGTCAAATAAACAATAACAACGACAACGACAACGTCCAATAAATAACAACAACAACAACAATAACAACGTCAAATAAACAACAACAACAACAACGTCAACAACAACAACAACGTCAAATAAACAACAACAACAACAACGTCAAATAAACAACAGCAACAACAACGTCAAATAAACAACAACAATAACAACAACGTCAAATAAGCAACAACAACAACAACAAATACAACAACAACGTCAAATAACAAAATAAACGTCAAATAAACAACAATAACATCGTCAAATAAACAACAACAACAACAACAACAGTAACAACGTCAAATAAACATTAACAACAACAACAACGTCATATAAATAACAACAACAACAACGTCAAATAAACAACAACAACACCAACGTCAAATAAACAACATCAACAACATCAAATAAACAACAACAACAACAACGTAAAATAAACAACAACAATAATAACAACAACAACGTCAAATAAACAACAACAACAACGTCAAATAAACAATAACAACAACGTCAAATAAACAACAAACACAACAACATCAACAACAACAAAAACGTCAAATAAACAACAACAACAACAACGTCAACAACAACAACTATGTCAAATAAACAACAATAACAAAAACAACAACGTCATATAAACAACAACAACAACAATGTCAATAAAAAAACGTCAAATAAACAACAACAACGTCAAATAAACAACAACAACTAAAATAACGTCAAATAAACAACAACACCAACAATGTCAACAACAACAACAACAATGTCAAATAAACAACAACAACAACAACGTCAACAACAACAACAATGTCAAATAAACAACAACAACGTCAAATAAACAATAACATCTAAAACAACGTCAAATAAACAACAACGTCAACTACATCAACAACGTGAAATAAACAACAACAACAACAACTATGTCAACAACAACAACGTCAAATAAACAACAACAACGTCAACAACAACAACAACGTCAAATAAACAACAACCACAACAACGTCAAATAATCAACAACAACAACACCGTCAAATAAACAACAACAACAACGTCAAATAAACAACAACAAAAACAACAACGTCAAATAAACAACAACAAGAACGTCAAATAAACAACAACAACAACAACAACGTGAACAACAACAACGTCAAATATACAACAACAAAACCATCAAATAAACAACAACAACAACAACAACGTCAACAACAACAACTACGTCAAATAAACAACAACAACAACAACGTCAACAACAACAACGTCAAATAAACAACAACAACAACGTAAAATAAACAATAACAACAATAATGTCAAATAAACAACAACAACGTCAAATAAATAACAACAACAACGTCAAATAAACAACAACAACAACAACGTCAAATAAACAACAACAACAACAACAACGTCAAATAAACAACATTATCAACAATGACAAATAAACAACAACAACAACAACAATAACAACAACAACAACAACGTCAAATAAACAACAACAACAACAACTTCAAATAAACAACTACAAAAACAACAACAACATCAACAACAAAAACATCAAATAAACAACAACAACAACAACGTCAACAACAACAACAACGTCAAATAAACAACCACAACAACACCGTCAAATAAACAACAACAACAACAACGTCAAATAAACAACAACAACAAAAACAACAACGTCAAATAAACAACAGCAACAACAACGTCAACAACAACAACAACAACGTCAACAACAACAACGTCAAATAAACAACAACAACAACAACGTCAAATAAACAATAACAACAACAACAACAACGTCAAATATATAACAACAACAACAACAACGTCAAATAAACAACAACAACAACGTCAAATAAACAACAACAATGACAAATAAACAACAACAACAACAACAACGTTAACAACAACAATAACGTCAAATAAACAACAACAACAACAACGTCAAATAAACAACAACAACAACAACGTCAAATAAACAACAGCAACAACAATGTCAAATTAACAACAACAATAACAACAATGTCAAATAAGCAACAACAACAAATACAACAACAACAACAACGTCAAATAACAAAAACAACGTCAAATAAACAACAATAAAAACGTCAAATAAACAACAGCAACAACAACAACTTCAAATAAATAACAACAACAACGTCAAATAAACAACAACAACAACAATAACGTCAAATAAACAACAACAACGACAACAACAACGTCAAATAAATAACAGCAACAACAATAACAACGTCAAATAAACAACAACAACAACAACAAAAACAACGTCAAAAACAACAACAACGTCAAATAAAAAACAACAACAACGTCAAATAAACAACAACAACAACAACAACAACAACAACGTCAAATAAACAACAACAACAACGTCAAATAAACAACAACAATAACAACAACGTCAAATAAGCAACAACAACAACAACAAATACAACAATAACAACAATGTCAAATAACAAAAACAACGTCAAATAAACAACAATAACAACGTCAAATAAACAACAACAACAACAACAGCAACAACGTCAAATAAACAATAACAACAACAATAACGTCAAATAAATAACAACAACAACGTCAAACTAACAACAATGTCAAATAAACAACAACAACAACGTCAAATAAACAACAACAACGTCAAATAAACAACAACAACAACAACGTCAAATAAATAACAATTACAACAACAACAACGTCCAATAAACAACAACAACAACGTCAACAACAACAACAACGTCCAATAAACAACAACAACAACGTCAAATAAACAACAACAATAACAACAACGTCAAATAAACAACAATAACAATGTCTAATAAACAATAACAACAACAACAACGTCAAATAAATAACAACAACAACGTCAAATAAACAACAACAACACCAACGTCAAATAAACAACAACAACAACAACATCAAATAAACAACAATAACAACGTCAAATAAACAACAACAATAACAACAACAACGTCAAATAAACAACAACAACAACGTCAAATAGACAATAACAACAACGTCAAATAAACAACAACATCAAAAACAACAAAAACGTCAAATAAACAACAACAACAACAACAACAATGTCAACAACAACAACTACGTCAAATAAACAACAACAACGTCAAATAAACAACAACAACAATGTCCAGTAAACAACAACAACAACGTCAACAACAACAACAATGTCAAATAAACAACAACAACAACAACATCAAATAAACAACAACAACAACAACAACGTCAAATAAACAACAACAATAAGAACAACAACAACGTCGAATAAACAACAACAACAAAAACGTCAAATAAACAATAACAACAACATCAACAACAACAAAAACGTCAAATAAACAACAACAACAACAACGTCAACAACAACAACTACGTCAAATAAACAACAACAACAACAATGTCAACAACAACAATGTCAAATAAACAACAACAACGCCAAATAAACAACAACAACTAAAACAACGTCAAATAAACAACAACAACAACAACAACAACAACGTCAAATAAACAACAACACCAATAACAACAACAACAATGTCAAATAAACAACAACAACAACGTCAACAACAACAACAACAATGTCAAATAAACAACAACAACAACGTCATATAAACAACAACAACAACGTCAAATAAACAACAACAACAACAACAACGTCAAATAAACAACAACAACAACGTCAAATAAACAACAACAACAACGTCAAATAAATAACAACAACAACAACGTCAAATAAACAACAACAACAACAACAACAACAACCTCAAATAAACAATAACAACGACAACGACAACGTCAAATAAATAACAACAACAACAACAATAACAACGTCAAATAAACAACAACAACAACAACGTCAACAACAACAACAACGTCAAATAAACAACAACAACAACAACGTCAAATAAACAACAGCAACAGCAACGTCAAATAAACAACAACAATAACAACAACGTCAAATAAGCAACAACAACAACAACAAATACAACAACAACGTCAAATAACAAAAACAACGTCAAATAAACAACAATAACATCGTCAAATAAACAACAACAACAACAACAACAGTAACAACGTCAAATAAACATTAACAACAACAACAACGTCATATAAATAACAACAACAACAACGTCAAATAAACAACAACAACACCAACGTCAAATAAACAACATCAACAACATCAAATAAACAACAACAACAACAACGTAAAATAAACAACAACAATAATAACAACAACAACGTCAAATAAACAACAACAACAACGTCAAATAAACAATAACAACAACGTCAAATAAACAACAACCACAACAACATCAACAACAACAAAAACGTCAAATAAACAACAACAACAACAACGTCAACAACAACAACTATGTCAAATAAACAACAATAACAAAAACAACAACGTCATATAAACAACAACAACAACAATGTCAATAAAAAAACGTCAAATAAACAACAACAACGTCAAATAAACAACAACAACTAAAACAACGTCAAATAAACAACAACACCAACAACGTCAACAACAACAACAACAATGTCAAATAAACAACAACAACAACAACGTCAACAACAACAACAATGTCAAATAAACAACAACAACGTCAAATAAACAATAACATCTAAAACAACGTCAAATAAACAACAACGTCAACTACATCAACAACGTGAAATAAACAACAACAACAACAACTATGTCAACAACAACAACGTCAAATAAACAACAACAACGTCAACAACAACAACAACGTCAAATAAACAACAACCACAACAACGTCAAATAATCAACAACAACAACACCGTCAAATAAACAACAACAACAACGTCAAATAAACAACAACAAAAACAACAACGTCAAATAAACCACAACAACAACGTCAAATAAACAACAACAACAACAACAACGTGAACAACAACAACGTCAAATATACAACAACAAAACCATCAAATAAACAACAACAACAACAACAACGTCAACAACAACAACTACGTCAAATAAACAACAACAACAACAACGTCAAATAAAAACAACAACAACGTCAACAACAACAACGTCAAATAAACAACAACAACAACGTCAAATAAACAATAACAACAATAATGTCAAATAAACAACAACAACGTCAAATAAATAACAACAACAACGTCAAATAAACAACAACAACAACAACGTCAAATAAACAACAACAACAACAACAACGTCAAATAAACAACATTATCAACAATGACAAATAAACAACAACAACAACAACAATAACAACAACAACAACAACGTCAAATAAACAACAACAACAACAACAACTTCAAATAAACAACTACAAAAACAACAACAACATCAACAACAACAAAAACATCAAATAAACAACAAAAACAACAACGTCAACAACAACAACAACGTCAAATAAACAACCACAACAACACCGTCAAATAAACAACAACAACAACAACGTCAAATAAACAACAACAACAAAAACAACAACGTCAAATAAACAACAGCAACAACAACGTCAACAACAACAACAACAACAACGTCAACAACAACAACGTCAAATAAACAACAACAACAACAACGTCAAATAAACAATAACAACAACAACAACAACGTCAAATATATAACAACAACAACAACAACGTCAAATAAACAACAACAACAACGTCAAATAAACAACAACAACGACAAATAAACAACAACAACAACAACAACGTTAACAACAACAATAACGTCAAATAAACAACAACAACAACAACGTCAAATAAACAACAACAACAACAGCGTCAAATAAACAACAGCAACAACAATGTCAAATTAACAACAACAATAACAACAATGTCAAATAAGCAACAACAACAAATACAACAACAACAACAACGTCAAATAACAAAAACAACGTCAAATAAACAACAATAAAAACGTCAAATAAACAACAACAACAACAACAACAACGTCAAATAAACAATAACAACAACAACGACGTCAAATAAATAACAACAATAACAACGTCAAATAAACAACAACAACAACACCAACGTCAAATAAACAACAAGAACAACATCAAATAAACAACAACCACAACAACAACAACGTCAAATAAACAACAACACCAATAACAACAACAACAATGTCAAATAAACAACAACAACAACGTCAACAACAACAACAACAATGTCAAATAAACAACAACAACAACGTCAAATAAACAACAACAACAACGTCAAATAAACAACAACAACAACAACAACGTCAAATAAACAACAACAACAACGTCAAATAAACAACAACAACAACGTCAAATAAATAACAACAACAACAACGTCAAATAAACAACAACAACAACAACAACAACAACGTCAAATAAACAATAACAACGACAACGACAATGTCAAATAAATAACAACAACAACAACAATAACAACGTCAAATAAACAACAACAACAACAACAACGTCAACAACAACAACAACGTCAAATAAACAACAACAACAACAACGTCAAATAAACAACATCAACAACAACGTCAAATAAACAACAACAATAACAACAACGTCAAATAAGCAACAACAACAACAACAAATACAACAACAACGTCAAATAACAAAAACAACGTCAAATAAACAACAATAACATCGTCAAATAAACAATAACAACAACAACAACAGTAACAACGTCAAATAAACATTAACAACGACAACAACGTCAAATAAATAACAACAACAACAACGTCAAATAAACAACAACAACACCAACGTCAAATAAACAACATCAACAACATCAAATAAACAACAACAACAACAACAACGTAAAATAAACAACAATAATAATAACAACAACAACGTCAAATAAACAACAACAACAACAACGTCAAATAAACAATAACAACAACGTCAAATAAACAACAACCACAACAACATCAACAACAACAAAAACGTCAAATAAACAACAACAACAACAACGTCAACAACAACAACTATGTCAAATAAACAACAATAACAAAAACAACAACGTCATATAAACAACAACAACAACAATGTCAATAAAAAAACGTCAAATAAACAACAACAACGTCAAATAAACAACAAAAACTAAAACAACGTCAAATAAACAACAACACCAACAACGTCAACAACAACAACAACAATGTCAAATAAACAACAACAACAACAACAACGTCAACAACAACAACAATGTCAAATAAACAACAACAACGTCAAATAAACAATAACATCTAAAACAACGTCAAATAAACAACAACGTCAACTACATCAACAACGTGAAATAAACAACAACAACAACAACTATGTCAACAACAACAACGTCAAATAAACAACAACAACGTCAACAACAACAACAACGTCAAATAAACAACAACCACAACAACGTCAAATAATCAACAACAACAACACCGTCAAATAAACAACAACAACAACGTCAAATAAACAACAACAAAAACAACAACGTCAAATAAACAACAACAAGAACGTCAAATAAACAACAACAACAACAACAACGTGAACAACAACAACAACGTCAAATATACAACAACAAAACCATCAAATAAACAACAACAACAACAACAACGTCAACAACAACAACTACGTCAAATAAACAACAACAACAACGTCAAATAAAAACAACAACAACGTCAACAACAACAACGTCAAATAAACAACAACAACAACGTCAAATAAACAACAACAACAACGTCAAAAACAACAACGTCAAATAAACAACAACAACAACAACAACAACAACGTCAACAACAACAACAACAACGTCAAATAAACAACAACAACAACGTCAAATAAACAATAACAACAATGTCAAATAAACAACAACAACAACGTCAAATAAACAACAACAACGTCAAATAAACAACAACAACAACAACGTCAAATAAATAACAATTACAACAACAACAACGTCCAATAAACAACAACAACAACGTCAACAACAACAACAACGTCCAATAAACAACAACAACAACGTCAAATAAACAACAACAATAACAACAACGTCAAATAAACAACAATAACAATGTCTAATAAACAATAACAACACTAACAACGTCAAATAAATAACAACAACAACGTCAAATAAACAACAACAACACCAACGTCAAATAAACAACAACAACAACAACATCAAATAAACAACAATAACAACGTCAAATAAACAACAACAATAACAACAACAACGTCAAATAAACAACAACAACAACGTCAAATAGACAATAACAACAACGTCAAATAAACAACAACATCAAAAACAACAAAAACGTCAAATAAACAACAACAACAACAACAACAATGTCAACAACAACAACTACGTCAAATAAACAACAACAACGTCAAATAAACAACAACAACAATGTCCAGTAAACAACAACAACAACGTCAACAACAACAACAATGTCAAATAAACAACAACAACAACACCATCAAATAAACAACAACAACGTCAAATAAACAACAACAATAACAACAACAACAACGTCAAATAAACAACAACAACAACAACGTCAAATAAACAATAACAACAACATCAACAACAACAAAAACGTCAAATAAACAACAACAACAACAACGTCAACAACAACAACTACGTCAAATAAACAACAACAACAACAATGTCAACAACAACAATGTCAAATAAACAACAACAACGCCAAATAAACAACAACAACTAAAACAACGTCAAATAAACAACAACAACAACAACAACAACAACAACGTCAAATAAACAACAACACCAATAACAACAACAACAATGTCAAATAAACAACAACAACAACGTCAACAACAACAACAACAATGTCAAATAAACAACAACAACAACGTCATATAAACAACAACAACAACGTCAAATAAACAACAACAACAACAACAACGTCAAATAAACAACAACAACAACGTCAAATAAACAACAACAACAACGTCAAATAAATAACAACAACAACAACGTCAAATAAACAACAACAACAACAACAACAACGTCAAATAAACAATAACAACGACAACGACAACGTCAAATAAATAACAACAACAACAACAATAACATCGTCAAATAAACAACAACAACAACAGCGTCAACAACAACAACAACGTCAAATAAACAACAACAACAACAACGTCAAATAAACAACAGCAACAACAACGTCAAATAAACAACAACAATAACAACAACGTCAAATAAGCAACAACAACAACAACAAATACAACAACAACGTCAAATAACAAAAACAACGTCAAATAAACAACAATAACATCGTCAAATAAACAACAATAACAACAACAACAGTAACAACGTCAAATAAACATTAACAACAACAACAACGTCATATAAATAACAACAACAACAACGTCAAATAAACAACAACAACACCAACGTCAAATAAACAACATCAACAACATCAAATAAACAACAACAACAACAACGTAAAATAAACAACAACAATAATAACAACAACAACGTCAAATAAACAACAACAACAACGTCAAATAAACAATAACAACAACGTCAAATAAACAACAACCACAACAACATCAACAACAACAAAAACGTCAAATAAACAACAACAACAACAACGTCAACAACAACAACTATGTCAAATAAACAACAATAACAAAAACAACAACGTCATATAAACAACAACAACAACAATGTCAATAAAAAAACGTCAAATAAACAACAACAACGTCAAATAAACAACAACAACTAAAACAACGTCAAATAAACAACAACACCAACAACGTCAACAACAACAACAACAATGTCAAATAAACAACAACAACAACAACGTCAACAACAACAACAATGTCAAATAAACAACAACAACGTCAAATAAACAATAACATCTAAAACAACGTCAAATAAACAACAACGTCAACTACATCAACAACGTGAAATAAACAACAACAACAACAACTATGTCAACAACAACAACGTCAAATAAACAACAACAACGTCAACAACAACAACAACGTCAAATAAACAACAACCACAACAACGTCAAATAATCAACAACAACAACACCGTCAAATAAACAACAACAACAACGTCAAATAAACAACAACAAAAACAACAACGTCAAATAAACAACAACAACAACGTCAAATAAACAACAACAACAACAACAACGTGAACAACAACAACGTCAAATATACAACAACAAAACCATCAAATAAACAACAACAACAACAACAACAACGTCAACAACAATAACTACGTCAAATAAACAACAACAACAACAACGTCAAATAAAAACAACAACAACGTCAACAACAACAACGTCAAATAAACAACAACAACAACGTCAAATAAACAATAACAACAATAATGTCAAATAAACCACAACAACGTCAAATAAATAACAACAACAACGTCAAATAAACAACAACAACAACAACGTCAAATAAACAACAACAACAACAACAACGTCAAATAAACAACATTATCAACAATGACAAATAAACAACAACAACAACAACAATAACAACAACAACAACAACGTCAAATAAACAACAACAACAACAACAACTTCAAATAAACAACTACAAAAACAACAACAACATCAACAACAACAAAAACATCAAATAAACAACAACAACAACAACGTCAACAACAACAACAACGTCAAATAAACAACCACAACAACACCGTCAAATAAACAACAACAACAACAACGTCAAATAAACAACAACAACAAAAACAACAACGTCAAATAAACAACAGCAACAACAACGTCAACAACAACAACAACAACAACGTCAACAACAACAACGTCAAATAAACAACAACAACAACAACGTCAAATAAACAATAACAACAACAACAACAACGTCAAATATATAACAACAACAACAACAACGTCAAATAAACAACAACAACGTCAAATAAACAACAACAACGACAAATAAACAACAACAACAACAACAACAACGTCAACAACAACAATAACGTCAAATAAACAACAACAACAACAACGTCAAATAAACAACAACAACAACAGCGTCAAATAAACAACAGCAACAACAATGTCAAATTAACAACAACAATAACAACAATGTCAAATAAGCAACAACAACAAATACAACAACAACAACAACGTCAAATAACAAAAACAACGTCAAATAAACAACAATAAAAACGTCAAATAAACAACAACAACAACAACAACGTCAAATAAACAATAACAACAACAACGACGTCAAATAAATAACAACAATAACAACGTCAAATAAACAACAACAACAACACCAACGTCAAATAAACAACAAGAACAACATCAAATAAACAACAACAACAACAACAACAACGTCAAATAAACAACAACACCAATAACAACAACAACAATGTCAAATAAACAACAACAACAACGTCAACAACAACAACAACAATGTCAAATAAACAACAACAACAACGTCAAATAAACAACAACAACAACAACGTCAAATAAACAACAACAACAACAACGTCAAATAAACAACAACAACAACGTCAAATAAACAACAACAACAACGTCAAATAAATAACAACAACAACAACGTCAAATAAACAACAACAACAACAACAACAACAACGTCAAATAAACAATAACAACGACAACGACAATGTCAAATAAAAAACAACAACAACAAAAATAACAACGTCAAATAAACAACAACAACAACAACAACGTCAACAACAACAACAACGTCAAATAAACAACAACAACAACAACGTCAAATAAACAACAGCAACAACAACGTCAAATAAACAACAACAATAACAACAACGTCAAATAAGCAACAACAACAACAACAAATACAACAACAACGTCAAATAACAAAAACAACGTCAAATAAACAACAATAACATCATCAAATAAACAACAACAACAACAACAGTAACAACGTCAAATAAACATTAACAACAACAACAACGTCAAATAAATAACAACAACAACAACGTCAAATAAACAACAACAACACCAACGTCAAATAAACAACATCAACAACATCAAATAAACAACAACAACAACAACAACGTAAAATAAACAACAATAATAATAACAACAACAACGTCAAATAAACAACAACAACAACGTCAAATAAACAATAACAACAATGTCAAATAAACAACAACCACAACAACATCAACAACAACAAAAACGTCAAATAAACAACAACAACAACAACGTCAACAACAACAACTATGTCAAATAAACAACAATAACAAAAACAACAACGTCATATAAACAACAACAACAACAATGTCAATAAAAAAACGTCAAATAAACAACAACAACGTCAAATAAACAACAACAACTAAAACAACGTCAAATAAACAACAACACCAACAACGTCAACAACAACAACAACAATGTCAAATAAACAACAACAACAACAACAACGTCAACAACAACAACAATGTCAAATAAACAACAACAACGTCAAATAAACAATAACATCTAAAACAACGTCAAATAAACAACAACGTCAACTACATCAACAACGTGAAATAAACAACAACAACAACAACTATGTCAACAACAACAACGTCAAATAAACAACAACAACGTCAACAACAACAACAACGTCAAATAAACAACAACCACAACAACGTCAAATAATCAACAACAACAACACCGTCAAATAAACAACAACAACAACGTCAAATAAACAACAACAAAAACAACAACGTCAAATAAACAACAACAAGAACGTCAAATAAACAACAACAACAACAACGTGAACAACAACAACAACGTCAAATATACAACAACAAAACCATCAAATAAACAACAACAACAACAACAACGTCAACAACAACAACTACGTCAAATAAACAACAACAACAACGTCAAATAAAAACAACAACAACGTCAACAACAACAACGTCAAATAAACAACAACAACAACGTCAAATAAACAATAACAACAATATTGTCATATAAACAACAACAACGTCAAATAAATAACAACAACAACGTCAAATAAACAACAACAACAACGTCAAATAAACAACAACAACAACAACAACGTCAAATAAACAACATTATCAACAATGACAAATAAACAACAACAACAACAACAATAACAACAACAACAACAACGTCAAATAAACAACAACAACAACAACAACTTCAAATAAACAACTACAAAAACAACAACAACATCAACAACAACAAAAACATCAAATAAACAACAACAACAACAACGTCAACAACAACAACAACGTCAAATAAACAACCACAACAACACCGTCAAATAAACAACAACAACAACAACGTCAAATAAACAACAACAACAAAAACAACAACGTCAAATAAACAACAGCAACAACAACGTCAACAACAACAACAACAACGTCAACAACAACAACGTCAAATAAACAACAACAACAACAACGTCAAATAAACAATAACAACAACAACAACAGCGTCAAATATATAACAACAACAACAACAACGTCAAATAAACAACAACAACAACGTCAAATAAACAACAACAACGACAACAACAACGACAAATAAACAACAACAACAACAACAACGTCAACAACAACAATAACGTCAAATAAACAACAACAACAACAACAACGTCAAATAAACAACAACAACAACAGCGTCAAATAAACAACAGCAACAACAATGTCAAATTAACAACAACAATAACAACAATGTCAAATAAGCAACAACAACAAATACAACAACAACAACAACGTCAAATAACAAAAACAACGTCAAATAAACAACAATAAAAACGTCAAATAAACAACAACAACAACAACAACAACGTCAAATAAACAATAACAACAACAACGACGTCAAATAAATAACAACAATAACAACGTCAAATAAACAACAACAACAACACCAACGTCAAATAAACAACAACAACAACATCAAATAAACAACAACAACAACAACAACGTCAAATAAACAACAACAATAACAAAAACGTCAAATAAACAACAACAACAACACCAACGTCAAATAAACAACAACAACAACATCAAATAAACAACAACAACAACAACAACAACGTCAAATAAACAATAACAACAACAACGACGTCAAATAAATAACAACAATAACAACGTCAAATAAACAACAACAACAACAACATTAAATAAACAACAACAACAACAACAACGTCAAATAAACAACAACAACAACAACAACGTCAAATAAACATCAACAATAAAAAAAACGTCAAATAAACAACAACAACAACGTCAACAACAACTACGTCAAATAAACAACAACAACAATGTCAACAACAACAACGTCAAATAAACAACAACAACTAAAACAATGTCAAATAAACAACAACAACAACAACAATGTCAAATAAACAACAAAACCAACAACGTCAACAACAATAACAACAACAACAATGTCAAATAAACAACAACAACAACAACGTCAACAACAACAACAATGCCAAATAAATAACAACAACAACAACAACGTCAAATAAACAACTACAACAATAATGTCAACAACAACAACGTCAAATAAACAACAACAACAACGTCAAATAAACAACAACGTCAACAACATCAACAACGTGAAATAAACAACAACAACAACAACTATGTCAACAACAACAATGTCAAATAAACAACAACAACGTCAAATAAACAATAACATCTAAAACAACGTCAAATAAATAACAACGTCAACTACATCAACAACGTGAAATAAACAACAACAACAACTATGTCAACAACAACAACGTCAAATAAACAACAACAACGTCAACAACAACAACAACGTCAAATAAACAACAACCACAACAACGTCAAATAATCAACAACAACAACAACACCATAAAAAAAACAACAACAACAACGTCAAATAAACAACAACAACAACAACGTGAACAACAACAACAACAACGTGAACAACAACAACAACGTCAAATATACAACAACAAAACCATCAAATAAACAACAACAACAACAACAACAACGTCAACAACAACAACTACGTCAAATAAACAACAACAACAACAACGTCAAATAAAAACAACAACAACGTCAACAACAACAACATCAATTAAACAACAACAACAACGTCAAATAAACAATAACAACAATAATGTCAAATAAACAACAACAACAACGTCAAATAAATAACAACAACAACGTCAAATAAACAACAACAACAACAACGTCAAATAAACAACAACAACAACGTCAAATAAACAACATTATCAACAACGTCAAATAAATAACAACAACAACGACAAATAAACAACAACAACAACAACAACAACGTCAAATAAACAACAACAACAACAACTTCAAATAAACAACTACAAAAACAACAACAACATCAACAACAACAAAAACGTCAAATAAACAACAACAACAACAACGTCAACAACAACAACAACGTCAAATAAACAACCACAACAACACCGTCAAATAAACAACAACAACAACAGCGTCAAATAAACAACAACAACAAAAACAACAACATCAAATAAACAACAACAACAACAACGTCAACAACAACAACAACAACAACAACGTCAACAACAACAACGTCAAATAAACAACAACAACAACAACATCAAATAAACAATAACAACAACAACAACAACGTCAAATATATAACAACAACAACAACGTCAAATAAACAACAACAACGACAACAACAACGTCAAATAAACAACAACAACAACAACAACAACGTCAACAACAACAATAACGTCAAATAAACAACAACAACAACAACGTCAAATAAACAACAACAACAACAACGTCAAATAAACAACAGCAACAACAACGTCAAATTAACAACAACAATAACAACAACGTCAAATAAGCAACAACAACAACAACAACAAATACAACAACAACAACAACAACAACAACGTCAAATAAACAATAACAACAACAACGACGTCAAATAAATAACAACAATAACAACGTCAAATAAACAACAACAACAACACCAACGTCAAATAAACAACAACAACAACATCAAATAAACAACAACAACAACAACGTCAAATAAACAACAACAATAACAAAAACGTCAAATAAACAACAATAACAACACCAACGTCAAATAAACAACAACAACAACATCAAATAAACAACAACAACAACAACAACGTCAAATAAACAATAACAACAACAACGACGTCAAATAAATAACAACAATAACAACGTCAAATAAACAACAACAACAACAACATCAAATAAACAACAACAACAACAACAACATCAAATAAACAACAACAACAACAACAACAACGTCAAATAAACATCAACAATAACAAAAACGTCAAATAAACAACAACAACAACAACGTCAACAACAACTACGTCAAATAAACAACAACAACAATGTCAACAACAACAACGTCAAATAAACAACAACAACTAAAACAACGTCAAATAAACAACAACAACAACAACAACGTCGAATAAACAACAAAACCAACAACGTCAACAACAATAACAACAATAACAATGTCAAATAAACAACAACAACAACAGCAACGTCAACAACAACAATAATGCCAAATAAATAACAACAACAACAACGTCAAATAAACAACAACAACAATAATGTCAACAACAACAACGTCAAATAAACAACAACAATAACGTCAAATAAACAACAACGTCAACAACATCAACAACGTGAAATAAACAACAACAACAACAACAACTATGTCAACAACAACAACGTCAAATAAACAACAACAACGTCAACAACAACAACAACAACGTCAAATAAACAACAACAACAACGTCAAATAAACAACAACAACAACACCGTCAAATAAACAACAACAACAACGTCAAATAAACAACAACATCAACAACGTCAAATAAACAACAACAACAACAACGTAAACAACAACAACAACGTCAAATAAAAAACAACAACAACAACGTGAACAACAACAACAACGTCAAATAAACAATAACAACAACAACAATGTCAAATAAACAACAACAACAACGTCAAATAAATAACAACAACAACGTCAAATAAACAACAACAACAACAACAACAATAACAACAACAACAAAAACGTCAAATAAATAACAACAACAACAACGTCAACAACAACAACAACAACCTCAAATAAACAACAACAATAACAACAACGTCAAATAAACAACAACAACAACGTCAACAACAACAACAACGTTAAATAAACAACAACAACAACAACAACGTCAAATAAACAACAACAACAACGTCAAATGGACAACAACAACAACAATGTCAAATAAATAACCACAACAACAACAACGTCAAATAAACAACAATAACAACAACGTCAAATAAACAACAACAACAATAATATCGTCAAATAAATAGCAACAACAACAAGAACAACAACAACGTCAAATAAACAACTACAACAACCTCAAATAAACAGCAAAAACAACAACAACAACAACAACAAAAACGTCAACAACAACAACAACGTCAAATAAACGACAACAACAACAACCTCAAGTAAACAACAACAACAACAACAAAATCGTTAAATAAACAAACAATAACAACAACAACAACAAAAACAACGTCAACAACAACAACTACGTCAAATAAACAACAACAACAACAACGTCAAATAAACAACAACAACAACAACAACGTCAAAAACAACAACGTCAAATAAACAACAACAACAACAACAACGTCAAATAAACAACAACAAGAACAACAATGTCAAATAAACAACAACAACAACAACGTCAAATAAATAACAACAACAACGTCAAATAAACAACAACAACAACAACGTCAAATAAACAACAACA
>OX451739.1:481878184-481883184 GCA_948472305.1 Vicia faba | reverse complement strand
AACAACAACAACAACAACAAAATCGTTAAATAAACAAACAATAACAACAACAACAACAACGTCAACAACAACAACAACGTCAAATAAACAACAACAACAACAACGTCAAATAAACAACAACAACAACGTCAACAACAACAACAACAACGTCAAATAAACAACAACAACAACAACAATGTCAAATAAACAACAACAACAACGTCAAATAAATAACAACAACAACGTCAAATAAATAACAACAACAACGTCAAATAAACAACAACAACAACGTCAAATAAACAACAACAACAACAATGTCAAATAAACAACAACAACAACAACGTCAAATAAATAACAACAACAACGTCAAATAAATAACAACAACAACGTCAAATAAACAACAACAACAACGTCAAATAAACAACAACAACAACATCAAATAAACAACAACAACAACAACGTCAAATAAATAACAACAACAACGTCATATAAACAACAACAACAACAACAACAATAACAACAACAACAACAACGTCAAATAAACAACAACAACGTCAAATAAACAACTACAAAAACAACAACAACATCAACAACAACAAAAACGTCAAATAAACAACAACAACAACAACAATAACAACAACATCAACAACAACAACAACGTCAAATAAACAACATCACCGTCAAATAAACAACAACAACAACAGCAACGTCAAATAAACAACAACAACAACAACAACAACGTCAAATAAACAACACCAACAACGTCAACAACAACAACAACAACGTCAACAACAACAACAACATCAAATAAACAACAACAACAACATCAAATAAACAATAACAACAACAACAACAACGTCAAATATATAACAACAACAACAACGTCAAATAAACAACAACAACAACGTCAAATAAACAACAACAACAACAACGTCAAATAAACAACAGCAACAACGTCAAATAAACCACAACAACAACAACAACAACAACGTCAACAACAACAATAACGTCAAATAAACAACAACAACAACAACGTCAAATAAACAACAACAACAACAACGTCAAATAAACAACAGTAACAACAACGTCAAATTAACAACAACAATAACAACAACGTCAAATAAGCAACAACAACAACAACAACAAATACAACAACAACAAGAACAACAACAACGTCAAATAACAAAAACAACGTCAAATAAACAACAATAAAAACGTCAAATAAACAACAACAACAACAATGTCAAATAAACAACAACAACAACAACGTCAACAACAACAACAATGCCAAATAAATAACAACAACAACAACAATGTCAAATAAACAACAACAACAATAATGTCAACAACAACAACGTCAAATAAACAACAACAAAAACGTCAAATAAACAACAACGTCAACAACATCAACAACGTGAAATAAACAACAACAACAACTATGTCAACAACAACGTCAAATAAACAACAACAACAACGTCAACAACAACGTCAAATAAACAACAACAACAACGTCAAATAAACAACAACAACAACACCGTCAAATAAACAACAACAACAACGTCAAATAAACAACAACATCAACAACGTCAAATAAACAACAACAACAACAACAATGTAAACAACAACAACAACGTCAAATAAAAAACAACAACAACAACGTGAACAACAACAACAACAACGTCAAATAAACAATAACAACAATGTCAAATAAACAACAACAACAACGTCAAATAAATAACAACAACAACGTCAAATAAACAACAACAACAACAACAACAATAACAACAACAACAAAAACGTCAAATAAATAACAACAACAACAACGTCAACAACAACAACAACAACCTCAAATAAATAACAACAATAACAACAACATCAAATAAACAACAACAACAACGTCAACAACAACAACAACGTCAAATAAACAACAACAACAACAACAACAACGTCAAATAAACAACAACAACAACAACGTCAAATGGACAACAACAACAACAATGTCAAATAAATAACAACAACAACAACAACGTCAAATAAACAACAATAACAACAACGTCAAATAAACAACAACAACAATAATATTGTCAAATAAATAGCAACAACAACAAGAACAACAACAACGTCAAATAAACAACTACAACAACGTCAAATAAACAACAAAAACAACAACAACAACAACAACGTCAACAACAACAACAACAACGTCAAATAAACGACAACAACAACCTCAAGTAAACAACAACAACAACAACAACAAAATCGTTAAATAAACAAACAATAACAACAACAACAACAACAACGTCAACAACAACAACTACGTCAAATAAACAACAACAACAACAATGTCAAATAAACAACAACAACAACAACAACAACGTCAAAAACAACAACGTCAAATAAACAACAACAACAACAACGTCAAATAAACAACAACAAGAACAACAATGTCAAATAAACAACAACAACAACAACGTCAAATAAACAACAATAACAACAACGTCAAATAAACAACAACAACAACAACATCAAATAAACAACAACAACAACGTCAAATAAATAACAACAACAACGTCATATAAACAACAACAACAACAACAACAATAACAACAACAACAACAACAACGTCAAATAAACAACAACAACGTCAAATAAACAACTACAAAAACAACAACAACATCAACAACAACAAAAACGTCAAATAAACAACAACAACAACAATAACAACAACATCAACAACAACAACAACGTCAAATAAACAACATCACCGTCAAATAAACAAAAACAACAACAGCAACGTCAAATAAACAACAACAACAACAACAACATCAGCAACAACGTCAAATAAACAACAACAACAACGTCAACAACAACAACAACATCAAATAAACAACAACAACAACGTCAAATAAACAATAACAACAACAACAACAACAAATATATAACAACAACAACAACGTCAAATAAACAACAACAACAACGTCAAATAAACAACAACAACAACAACAACGTCAAATAAACAACAACAACAACGTCAAATAAACCACAACAACAACAATAACGTCAACAACAACAATAACGTCAAATAAACAACAACAACAACAACAACGTCAAATAAACAACAACAACAACAACAACGTCAAATAAACAACAGCAACAACAACGTCAAATTAACAACAACAATAACAACAACGTCAAATAAGCAACAACAACAACAACAACAAATACAACAACAACAACAACAACGTCAAATAACAAAAACAACGTCAAATAAACAACAATAAAAACGTCAAATAAACAACAACAACAACAACGTCAAATAAACAATAACAACAACAACGACGTCAAATAAATAACAACAATAACAACGTCAAATAAACAACAACAACAACAACACCAACGTCAAATAAACAACAACAACAACATCAAATAAACAACAACAACAACGTCAAATAAACAACAACAATAACAACAACAACAACAACGTCAAATAAACAACAACAACAACAACAACAACATCAAATAAACAATAACAACAACGTCAAATAAACAACAACAACAACAACAACATCAACAATAACAAAAACGTCAAATAAACAACAACAACAACGTCAACAACAACTACGTCAAATAAAAAACAACAATAATGTCAACAACAACAACGTCAAATAAACAACAACAACGTCAAATAAACAACAACAACTAAAACAACGTCAAATAAACAACAACAACAACAACAACAACAACGTCAAATAAACAACAAAACCAACAACCTCAACAACAACAACAACAACAATGTCAAATAAACAACAACAACAGCAACGTCAACAACAACAACAATGCCATATAAATAACAACAACAACAACAACGTCAAATAAACAACAACAACAATAATGTCAACAACAACAACGTCAAATAAACAACAACAACGTCAACAACAACAACAACGTCAAATAAACAACAACAACAACGTCAAATAAACAACAATAACAACACCGTCAAATAAACAACAACAACAACGTCAAATAAACAACAACAACAACAACGTCAAATAAACAACAATAACAACAACGTCAACAACAACAACAACGTCAAATAAACAACAACAACAACAACGTGAACAACAACAATAACAATAACGTCAAATAAACAATAACAACAACAACAATGTCAAATAAACAACAACAACAACAACAACAACGTCAAATAAATAACAACAACAACGTCAAATAAACAACAACAACAACAACAACAACAATAACAACAACAAAAACGTCAAATAAATAACAACAACAACAACGTCAACAACAACAACAACCTCAAATAAACAATAACAACAACGTCAAATAAACAACAACAACAACGTCAACAACAACAACAACGTCAAATAAACAACAACAACAACAACAACAACGTCAAATAAACAACAACAACAACGTCAAATGAACAACAACAAAAATGTCAAATAAATAAAACCAACAACAACAACGTCAAATAAACAACAACAACAACAACGTCAAATAAACAACAACAACAATAATATCGTCAAATAAATAGCAACAACAACAAGAACAACAACAACGTCAAATAAACAACTACAACAACGTCAAATAAACAACAAAAACAACAACAACAACAACGTCAACAACAACAACAACGTCAAATAAAAAACAACAACAACAACGTCAAGTAAACAACAACAACAACAACAAAATCGTTAAATAAACAAACAATAACAACAACAACAACAACGTCAACAACAACAACAACGTCAAATAAACAACAACAACAACAACGTCAAATAAACAACAACAACGTCAACAACAACAACAACAACGTCAAATAAACAACAACAACAACAATGTCAAATAAACAACAACAACAACGTCAAATAAATAACAACAACAACGTCAAATAAATAACAACAACAACGTCAAATAAACAACAACAACAACGTCAAATAAACAACAACAACAACAATGTCAAATAAACAACAACAACAACAACGTCAAATAAATAACAA
>OX451739.1:481855684-481875684 GCA_948472305.1 Vicia faba | reverse complement strand
AACAACAACGTCAAATAAACAACAACAACAATAATGTCAACAACAACAACGTCAAATAAACAACAACAACGTCAACAACAACAACAACGTCAAATAAACAACAACAACAACGTCAAATAAACAACAATAACAACACCGTCAAATAAACAACAACAACAACGTCAAATAAACAACAACAACAACAACGTCAAATAAACAACAATAACAACAACGTCAACAACAACAACAACGTCAAATAAACAACAACAACAACAACGTGAACAACAACAATAACAATAACGTCAAATAAACAATAACAACAACAACAATGTCAAATAAACAACAACAACAACAACAACAACGTCAAATAAATAACAACAACAACGTCAAATAAACAACAACAACAACAACAACAACAATAACAACAACAAAAACGTCAAATAAATAACAACAACAACAACGTCAACAACAACAACAACCTCAAATAAACAATAACAACAACGTCAAATAAACAACAACAACAACGTCAACAACAACAACAACGTCAAATAAACAACAACAACAACAACAACAACGTCAAATAAACAACAACAACAACGTCAAATGAACAACAACAAAAATGTCAAATAAATAAAACCAACAACAACAACGTCAAATAAACAACAACAACAACAACGTCAAATAAACAACAACAACAATAATATCGTCAAATAAATAGCAACAACAACAAGAACAACAACAACGTCAAATAAACAACTACAACAACGTCAAATAAACAACAAAAACAACAACAACAACAACGTCAACAACAACAACAACGTCAAATAAAAAACAACAACAACAACGTCAAGTAAACAACAACAACAACAACAAAATCGTTAAATAAACAAACAATAACAACAACAACAACAACGTCAACAACAACAACAACGTCAAATAAACAACAACAACAACAACGTCAAATAAACAACAACAACAACGTCAACAACAACAACAACAACGTCAAATAAACAACAACAACAACAATGTCAAATAAACAACAACAACAACGTCAAATAAATAACAACAACAACGTCAAATAAATAACAACAACAACGTCAAATAAACAACAACAACAACGTCAAATAAACAACAACAACAACAATGTCAAATAAACAACAACAACAACGTCAAATAAATAACAACAACAACGTCAAATAAATAACAACAAAAACGTCAAATAAACAACAACAACAACGTCAAATAAACAACAACAACAACAACAACATCAAATAAACAACAACAACAACAACGTCAAATAAATAACAACAACAACGTCATATAAACAACAACAACAACAACAACAATAACAACAACAACAACAACGTCAAATAAACAACAACAACGTCAAATAAACAACTACAAAAACAACAACAACATCAACAACAACAAAAACATCAAATAAACAACAACAACAACAACAATAACAACAACATCAACAACAACAACAACGTCAAATAAACAACATCACCGTCAAATAAACAACAACAACAACAGCAACGTCAAATAAACAACAACAACAACAACAACAACAGCAACAACGTCAAATAAACAACAACAACAACGTCAACAACAACAACAACAACGTCAACAACAACAACAACATCAAATAAACAACAACAACATCAAATAAACAATAACAACAACAACAACAACGTCAAATATATAACGACAACAACAACGTCAAATAAACAACAACAACAACGTCAAATAAACAACAACAACAACAACGTAAAATAAACAACAGCAACAACGTCAAATAAACCACAACAACAACAACAACAACGTCAACAACAACAATAACGTCAAATAAACAACAACAACAACAACGTCAAATAAACAACAACAACAACAACGTCAAATAAACAACAGCAACAACAACGTCAAATTAACAACAACAATAACAACAACGTCAAATAAGCAACAACAACAACAACAAATACAACAACAACAAGAACAACAACAACGTCAAATAACAAAAACAACGTCAAATAAACAACAATAAAAACGTCAAATAAACAACAACAACAACAATGTCAAATAAACAATAACAACAACAACGACGTCAAATAAATAACAACAATAACAACGTCAAATAAACAACAACAACAACACCAACGTCAAATAAACAACAACAACAACATCAAATAAACAACAACAACAACAACGTCAAATAAACAACAACAATAACAACAACAACAATGTCAAATAAACAACAACAACAACAACATCAAATAAACAATAACAACAACGTCAAATAAACAACAACAACAACAACAACATCAACAATAACAAAAACGTCAAATAAACAACAACAACAACAACTACGTCAAATAAACAACAACAACAATGTCAACAACAACGTCAAATAAACAACAACAACAACGTCAAATAAACAACAACAACTAAAACAACGTCAAATAAACAACAACAACAACAACGTCAAATAAACAACAAAACCAACAACGTCAACAACAACAACAACAACAACAACAATGTCAAATAAACAACAACAACAGCAACGTCAACAACAACAACAATGCCAAATAAATAACAACAACAACAACAACGTCAAATAAATAACAACAACAACGTCAAATAAACAACAACGTCAACAACATCAACAACGTGAAATAAACAACAACAACAACAACAACTATGTCAACAACAACAACGTCAAATAAACAACAACAACGTCAACAACAACAACAACGTCAAATAAACAACAACAACAACGTCAAATAAACAACAACAACAACACCGTCAAATAAACAACAACAACAACGTCAAATAAACAACAACAATAACAACGTCAAATAAACAACAACAACAACAACGTCAACAACAACAACAACGTCAAATAAACAACAACAACAACAACGTGAACAACAACAATAACAACAACGTCAAATAAACAATAACAACAACAACAATGTCAAATAAACAACAACAACAACGTCAAATAAATAACAACAACAACAACGTCAAATAAACAACAACAACAACAACAACAACAATAACAACAACAACAAAAACGTCAAATAAATAACAACAACAATAACGTCAACAACAACAACAACCTCAAATAAACAATAACAACAACGTCAAATAAACAACAACAACAACGTCAACAACAACAACAACGTCAAATAAACAACAACAACAACAACAACGTCAAATAAACAACAACAACAACGTCAAATGAACAACAACAACAACAATGTCAAATAAATAAATACAACAACAACAACGTCAAATAAACAACAACAACAACAACGTCAAATAAACAACAACAACAATAATATCGTCAAATAAATAGCAACAACAACAAGAACAACAACAACGTCAAATAAACAACTACAACAACGTCAAATAAACAACAAAAATAACAAAACAACAACGTCAACAACAACAACAACGTCAAATAAAAAACAACAACAACAACGTCAAGTAAACAACAACAACAACAACAAAATCGTTAAATAAACAAACAATAACAACAACAACAACAACGTCAACAACAACAACTACGTCAAATAAACAACAACAACAACAACGTCAAATAAACAACAACAACAACAACAACAACAACGTCAACAACAACAACAACGTCAAATAAACAACAACAACAACAATGTCAAATAAACAACAACAACAACAACGTCAAATAAATAACAACAACAACGTCAAATAAACAACAACAACAACGTCAAATTAACAACAACAACAACAATGTCAAATAAACAACAACAACAACAACGTCAAATAAATAACAACAACAACGTCAAATAAACAACAACAACAACAACGTCAAATAAACAACAACAACAACGTCAAATAAACAACAACAACAACAATAACAACAACAACAACAACAACAACAACGTCAAATAAACAACAACAACAACGTCAAATAAACAACAACAACGTCAAATAAACAACTACAAAAACAACAACAACATCAACAACAAAAACGTCAAATAAACAACAACAACAACAATAACAACAACATCAACAACAACAACAACAACGTCAAATAAACAACCACAACATCACCGTCAAATAAACAACAACAACAACAACAGCAACGTCAAATAAACAACAACAACAACAACGTCAAATAAACAACAACAACAACGTCCAATAAACAACAACAACAACAACGTCAACAACAACAACAACAACGTCAACAACAACAATAACGTCAAATAAACAACAACAACAACGATAAATAAACAATAACAACAACAACAACGTTAAATATATAACAACAACAACAACGTCAAATAAACAACAACAACAACGTCAATTAAACAACAACAACAACAACAACGTCAACAACAACAATAACGTCAAATAAACAACAACAACAACGTCAAATAAACAACAACAACAACAACAACAACGTCAAATAAACAACAGCAACAACAACGTCAAATAAACAACAACAATAACAACAACGTCAAATAAACAACGACAACAACAACAACAAATACAACAACAACAAAAACAACGTCAAATAACAAAAACAACGTCAAATAAACAACAATAAAAACGTCAAATAAACAACAACAACAACAACAACGACAAATAAACAATAATAATAAAAACGACGTCAAATAAATAGCAATAATAACAACGTCAAATAAACAACAACAACAACAACACCAACGTCAAATAAACAACAAAAACAACATCAAATAAACAACAACAACAACAACAACGTCAAATAAATAACAACAATAACAACAACAACAACGTCAAATAAACAACAACAACAACAACGTCAAATAAATAATAACAACAACGTCAAATAAACAACAACAACAACAACATCAACAACAACAAAAATGTCAAATAAACAACAACAACAACAACAACAATGTCAACAACAACAACTACGTCAAATAAACAACAACAACGTCAAATAAACAACAACAACAAAAATGTCAACAACAACAACGTCGAATAAACAACAACAACAATGTCAAATAAACAACAACAACTAAAACAACGTCAAATAAACAACAACAACAATAACAACGTCAAATAAACAAGAACACCAACAACGTCAACAACAACAACAACAATGTCAAATAAACAACAACAACAACAACAACGTCAACAACAACAACAATGTCAAATAAACAACAACAACAACAATGTCAACAACAACAACGTCGAATAAACAACAACAACAACGTCAAATAAACAACAACAACAATAACAACGTCAAATAAACAACAACAACTACAACAACAACAACGTCAACAACAACAACAACAACAATGCCAAATAAACAACAACAACAACAACGTCAACAACAACAACAATGTCAAATAAACAACAACAACGTCAAATAAACAACAACTAAAACAACGTCAAATAAACAACAACAATAACAACAACGTCAAGTAAACAACAACACCAACAACATCAACAACAACAACAACAATGTCAAATAAACAACAACAACAACATCAACAACAACAACAACAATGTCAAATAAACAACAACAACAACATCAAATAAACAACAACAACGTCAACAACAACAACAATGTCAAATAAACAACAACAACAACATCAAATAAACAACAACAACAACAACATCAAATAAAATAAACAACAACAACAACAACGTCAAATGAACAACAACAACAACAACGTCAAATAAACAACAACAACAACATCAACAACAACAAAAACGTCAAATAAACAACAACAACAACGTCAACAACAACAACTACGTCAAATAAACAACAACAACAACACCGTCAAATAAACAACAACAACAACGTCAAATAAACAACAACAATAACAACGTCAAATAAACAACAACAACGTCAACAACAACAACAACGTCAAATAAACAACAACAACAACAACGTGAACAACAACAATAACAACAACGTCAAATAAACAATAACAACAACAACAACAATGTCAAATAAACAACAACAACAACAACGTCAAATAAATAACAACAACAACAACGTCAAATAAACAACAACAACAACAACAATAACAACAACAACAAAAACGTCAAATAAATAACAACAACAACAACGTCAACAACAACAACAACGTCAAATAAACAACAACAACAACAACAACAACGTCAAATAAACAACAACAACAACGTCAAATGAACAACAACAACAACAATGTCAAATAAATAACAACAACAACAACAACGTCAAATAAACAACAACAACAACAACGTCAAATAAACAACAACAACAATAATATCGTCAAATAAATAGCAACAACAACAAGAACAACAACAACGTCAAATAAACAACTACAACAACGTCAAATAAACAACAAAAACAACAACAACAACAACGTCAACAACAACAACAACGTCAAATAAAAAACAACAACATTAACGTCAAGTAAACAACAACAACAACAACAAAATCGTTAAATAAACAAACAATAACAACAACAACAACAACATCAACAACAACATCAACAACAACAACTACGTCAAATAAACAACAACAACAACAACGTCAAATAAACAACAACAACAACAACAACGTCAACAACAACAACAACAACGTCAATTAAACAACAACAACAACAATGTCAAATAAACAACAACAACACCAACGTCAAATAAACAACAACAACAACATCAAATAAACAACAACAACAACAACGTCAAATAAACAACAACAATAACAACAACAACAATGTCAAATAAACAACAACAACAACAACATCAAATAAACAATAACAACAACGTCAAATAAACAACAACAACAACAACAACATCAACAATAACAAAAACGTCAAATAAACAACAACAACAACAACTACGTCAAATAAACAACAACAACAATGTCAACAACAACGTCAAATAAACAACAACAACAACGTCAAATAAACAACAACAACTAAAACAACGTCAAATAAACAACAACAACAACAACGTCAAATAAACAACAAAACCAACAACGTCAACAACAACAACAACAACAACAACAATGTCAAATAAACAACAACAACAGCAACGTCAACAACAACAACAATGCCAAATAAATAACAACAACAACAACAACGTCAAATAAATAACAACAACAACGTCAAATAAACAACAACGTCAACAACATCAACAACGTGAAATAAACAACAACAACAACAACAACTATGTCAACAACAACAACGTCAAATAAACAACAACAACGTCAACAACAACAACAACGTCAAATAAACAACAACAACAACGTCAAATAAACAACAACAACAACACCGTCAAATAAACAACAACAACAACGTCAAATAAACAACAACAATAACAACGTCAAATAAACAACAACAACAACAACGTCAACAACAACAACAACGTCAAATAAACAACAACAACAACAACGTGAACAACAACAATAACAACAACGTCAAATAAACAATAACAACAACAACAATGTCAAATAAACAACAACAACAACAACGTCAAATAAATAACAACAACAACAACGTCAAATAAACAACAACAACAACAACAACAACAATAACAACAACAACAAAAACGTCAAATAAATAACAACAACAATAACGTCAACAACAACAACAACCTCAAATAAACAATAACAACAACGTCAAATAAACAACAACAACAACGTCAACAACAACAACAACGTCAAATAAACAACAACAACAACAACAACGTCAAATAAACAACAACAACAACGTCAAATGAACAACAACAACAACAATGTCAAATAAATAAATACAACAACAACAACGTCAAATAAACAACAACAACAACAACGTCAAATAAACAACAACAACAATAATATCGTCAAATAAATAGCAACAACAACAAGAACAACAACAACGTCAAATAAACAACTACAACAACGTCAAATAAACAACAAAAATAACAAAACAACAACGTCAACAACAACAACAACGTCAAATAAAAAACAACAACAACAACGTCAAGTAAACAACAACAACAACAACAAAATCGTTAAATAAACAAACAATAACAACAACAACAACAACGTCAACAACAACAACTACGTCAAATAAACAACAACAACAACAACGTCAAATAAACAACAACAACAACAACAACAACAACGTCAACAACAACAACAACGTCAAATAAACAACAACAACAACAATGTCAAATAAACAACAACAACAACAACGTCAAATAAATAACAACAACAACGTCAAATAAACAACAACAACAACGTCAAATTAACAACAACAACAACAATGTCAAATAAACAACAACAACAACAACGTCAAATAAATAACAACAACAACGTCAAATAAACAACAACAACAACAACGTCAAATAAACAACAACAACAACGTCAAATAAACAACAACAACAACAATAACAACAACAACAACAACAACAACAACGTCAAATAAACAACAACAACAACGTCAAATAAACAACAACAACGTCAAATAAACAACTACAAAAACAACAACAACATCAACAACAAAAACGTCAAATAAACAACAACAACAACAATAACAACAACATCAACAACAACAACAACAACGTCAAATAAACAACCACAACATCACCGTCAAATAAACAACAACAACAACAACAGCAACGTCAAATAAACAACAACAACAACAACGTCAAATAAACAACAACAACAACGTCCAATAAACAACAACAACAACAACGTCAACAACAACAACAACAACGTCAACAACAACAATAACGTCAAATAAACAACAACAACAACGATAAATAAACAATAACAACAACAACAACGTTAAATATATAACAACAACAACAACGTCAAATAAACAACAACAACAACGTCAATTAAACAACAACAACAACAACAACGTCAACAACAACAATAACGTCAAATAAACAACAACAACAACGTCAAATAAACAACAACAACAACAACAACGTCAAATAAACAACAGCAACAACAACGTCAAATAAACAACAACAATAACAACAACGTCAAATAAACAACGACAACAACAACAACAAATACAACAACAACAAAAACAACGTCAAATAACAAAAACAACGTCAAATAAACAACAATAAAAACGTCAAATAAACAACAACAACAACAACAACGACAAATAAACAATAATAATAAAAACGACGTCAAATAAATAGCAATAATAACAACGTCAAATAAACAACAACAACAACAACACCAACGTCAAATAAACAACAAAAACAACATCAAATAAACAACAACAACAACAACAACGTCAAATAAATAACAACAATAACAACAACAACAACGTCAAATAAACAACAACAACAACAACGTCAAATAAATAATAACAACAACGTCAAATAAACAACAACAACAACAACATCAACAACAACAAAAATGTCAAATAAACAACAACAACAACAACAACAATGTCAACAACAACAACTACGTCAAATAAACAACAACAACGTCAAATAAACAACAACAACAAAAATGTCAACAACAACAACGTCGAATAAACAACAACAACAATGTCAAATAAACAACAACAACTAAAACAACGTCAAATAAACAACAACAACAATAACAACGTCAAATAAACAAGAACACCAACAACGTCAACAACAACAACAACAATGTCAAATAAACAACAACAACAACAACAACGTCAACAACAACAACAATGTCAAATAAACAACAACAACAACAATGTCAACAACAACAACGTCGAATAAACAACAACAACAACGTCAAATAAACAACAACAACAATAACAACGTCAAATAAACAACAACAACAACAACAACAACAACGTCAACAACAACAACAACAACAATGCCAAATAAACAACAACAACAACAACGTCAACAACAACAACAATGTCAAATAAACAACAACAACGTCAAATAAACAACAACTAAAACAACGTCAAATAAACAACAACAATAACAACAACGTCAAGTAAACAACAACACCAACAACATCAACAACAACAACAACAATGTCAAATAAACAACAACAACAACATCAACAACAACAACAACAATGTCAAATAAACAACAACAACAACATCAAATAAACAACAACAACGTCAACAACAACAACAATGTCAAATAAACAACAACAACAACATCAAATAAACAACAACAACAACAACATCAAATAAAATAAACAACAACAACAACAACGTCAAATGAACAACAACAACAACAACGTCAAATAAACAACAACAACAACATCAACAACAACAAAAACGTCAAATAAACAACAACAACAACGTCAACAACAACAACTACGTCAAATAAACAACAACAACAACACCGTCAAATAAACAACAACAACAACGTCAAATAAACAACAACAATAACAACGTCAAATAAACAACAACAACGTCAACAACAACAACAACGTCAAATAAACAACAACAACAACAACGTGAACAACAACAATAACAACAACGTCAAATAAACAATAACAACAACAACAACAATGTCAAATAAACAACAACAACAACAACGTCAAATAAATAACAACAACAACAACGTCAAATAAACAACAACAACAACAACAATAACAACAACAACAAAAACGTCAAATAAATAACAACAACAACAACGTCAACAACAACAACAACGTCAAATAAACAACAACAACAACAACAACAACGTCAAATAAACAACAACAACAACGTCAAATGAACAACAACAACAACAATGTCAAATAAATAACAACAACAACAACAACGTCAAATAAACAACAACAACAACAACGTCAAATAAACAACAACAACAATAATATCGTCAAATAAATAGCAACAACAACAAGAACAACAACAACGTCAAATAAACAACTACAACAACGTCAAATAAACAACAAAAACAACAACAACAACAACGTCAACAACAACAACAACGTCAAATAAAAAACAACAACATTAACGTCAAGTAAACAACAACAACAACAACAAAATCGTTAAATAAACAAACAATAACAACAACAACAACAACATCAACAACAACATCAACAACAACAACTACGTCAAATAAACAACAACAACAACAACGTCAAATAAACAACAACAACAACAACAACGTCAACAACAACAACAACAACGTCAATTAAACAACAACAACAACAATGTCAAATAAACAACAACAACAACAACGTCAAATAAATAACAACAACAACGTCAAATAAACAACAACAACAACGTCAAATAAACAACAACAACAACAACAATGTCAAATAAACAACAACAACAACAACGTCAAATAAATAACAACAACAACGTCAAATAAACAACAACAACAACAACGTCAAATAAACATCAACAACAACGTCAAATAAACAACAACAACAACAACAACGTCAAATAAATAACAACAACAACGTCAAATAAACAACAACAACAACAACAACAATAACAACAACAACAACAACAACAACGTCAAATAAACAACAACAACAACGTCAAATAAACAACAACAACGTCAAATAAACAACTACAAAAACAACAACAACATCAACAACAACAAAAACGTCAAATAAACAACAACAACAACAATAACAACAACATCAACAACAACAACAACAACGTCAAATAAACAACCACAACATCACCGTCAAATAAACAACAACAACAACAGCAACGTCAAATAAACAACAACAACAACAACGTCAAATAAACAACAACAACGTCAAATAAACAACAACAACAACAACGTCAACAACAACAACAACAACGTCAACAACAACAACAACGTCAAATAAACAACAACAACAACGATAAATAAACAATAACAACAACAACAACGTCAAATATATAACAACAACAACAACAACGTCAAATAAACAACAACAACAACGTCAAATAAACAACAACAACAACAACAACGTCAACAACATCAATAACGTCAAATAAACAACAACAACAACGTCAAATAAACAACAACAACAACGTCAAATAAACAACAGCAACAACAACGTCAAATAAACAACAACAATAACAACAACGTCAAATAAACAACGACAACAACAACAACAAATACAACAACAACAAAAACAATGTCAAATAACAAAAACAACGTCAAATAAACAACAATAAAAACGTCAAATAAACAACAACAACAACAACAACGACAAATAAACAATAATAATAACAACGACGTCAAATAAATAGCAATAATAACAACGTCAAATAAACAACAACAACAACAACACCAACGTCAAATAAACAACAAAAACAACATCAAATAAACAACAACAACAACAACGTCAAATAAATAACAACAATAACAACAACAACGTCAAATAAACAACAACAACAACAACGTCAAATAAACAATAACAACAACATCAAACAAACAACAACAACAACAACAACATCAACAACAACAAAAATGTCAAATAAACAACAACAACAACAACAATGTCAACAACAACAACTACGTCAAATAAACAACAACAACAACGTCAAATAAACAACAACAACAACAATGTCAACAACAATAACGTCGAATAAACAACAACAACAATGTCAAATAAACAACAACAACTAAAACAACGTCAAATAAACAACAACAACAACAACGTCAAATAAACAACAAAACCAACAACGTCAACAACAACAACAACAACAACAATGTCAAATAAACAACAACAACAGCAACGTCGACAACAACAACAATGCCAAATAAATAACAACAACAACAACAACGTCAAATAAACAACAACAACAACGTCAAATAAACAACAACGTCAACAACATCAACAACGTGAAATAAACAACAACAACAACAACTATGTCAACAACAACAACGTCAAATAAACAACAACAACGTCAACAACAACAACAACGTCAAATAAACAACAACAACAACGTCAAATAAACAACAACAACAACACCGTCAAATAAACAACAACAACAACGTCAAATAAACAACAACAATAACAACGTCAAATAAACAACAACAACAACAACGTCAACAACAACAACAACGTCAAATAAACAACAACAACAACAACGTGAACAACAACAATAACAACAACGTCAAATAAACAATAACAACAACAATAATGTCAAATAAACAACAACAACAACAACGTCAAATAAATAACAACAACAACAACGTCAAATAAACAACAACAACAACAACAACAACAATAACAACAACAACAAAAACGTCAAATAAATAACAACAACAATAACGTCAACAATAACAACAACCTCAAATAAACAATAACAACAACGTCAAATAAACAACAACAACAACGTCAACAACAACAACAACGTCAAATAAACAACAACAACAACAACAACGTCAAATAAACAACAACAACAACGTCAAATGAACAACAACAACAACAATGTCAAATAAATAAATACAACAACAACAACGTCAAATAAACAACAACAACAACAACAACGTCAAATAAACAACAACAACAATAATATCGTCAAATAAATAGCAACAACAACAAGAACAACAACAACGTCAAATAAATAACTACAACAACGTCAAATAAACAACAAAAACAACAACAACAACAACGTCAACAACAACAACAACGTCAAATAAAAAACAACAACAACAACGTCAAGTAAACAACAACAACAACAACAAAATCGTTAAATAAACAAACAATAACAACAACAACAACAACGTCAACAACAACAACTACGTCAAATAAACAACAACAACAACAACGTCAAATAAACAACAACAACAACAACAACAACGTCAACAACAACAACAACAACAACGTCAAATAAACAACAACAACAACAATGTCAAATAAACAACAACAACAACAACGTCAAATAAATAACAACAACAACATCAAATAAACAACAACAACAACGTCAAATAAACAACAACAACAACAATGTCAAATAAACAACAACAACAACGTCAAATAAATAACAACAACAACGTCAAATAAACAACAACAACAACAACAACGTCAAATAAACAACAACAATAACGTCAAATAAACAACAACAACAACAACAACGTCAAATAAATAACAACAACAACGTCAAATAAACAACAACAACAACAACAATAACAACAACAACAACAACAACAACAACGTCAAATAAACAACAACAACAACGTCAAATAAACAACAACAACGTCAAATAAACAACTACAAAAACAACAACAACATCAACAACAATAAAAACGTCAAATAAACAACAACAACAACAATAACAACAACATCAACAACAACAACAACGTCAAATAAACAACCACAACATCACCGTCAAATAAACAACAACAACAACAGCAACGTCAAATAAACAACAACAACAACAACGTCAAATAAACAACAACAACAACGTCAAATAAACAACAACAACAACAACGTCAACAACAACAACAACAACGTCAACAACAACAATAACGTCAAATAAACAACAACAACAACGATAAATAAACAATAACAACAACAACGTTAAATATATAACAACAACAACAACAACGTCAAATAAACAACAACAACAACGTCAATTAAACAACAACAACAACAACGTCAACAACAACAATAACGTCAAATAAACAACAACAACAACAACAACAACAACAACGTCAAATAAACAACAGCAACAACAACGTCAAATAAACAACAACAATAACAACAACGTCAAATAAACAACGACAACAACAACAACAAATACAACAACAACAAAAACAACGTCAAATAACAAAAACAACGTCAAATAAACAACAATAAAAACGTCAAATAAACAACAACAACAACAACAACGACAACGACAAATAAACAATAATAATAACAACGACGTCAAATAAATAGCAATAATAACAACGACAAATAAACAACAACAACAACAACACCAACGTCAAATAAACAACAAAAACAACATCAAATAAACAACAACAACAACAACAACGTCAAATAAATAACAATAATAACAACAACAACAACGTCAAATAAACAACAACGTCAAATAAACAACAACAACAACAACGTCAAATAAACAATAACAACAACGTCAAATAAACAACAACAACAACAACATCAACAACAACAAAAATGTCAAATAAACAACAACAACAACAACAATGTCAACAACAACAACTACGTCAAATAAACAACAACAACGTCAAATAAACAACAACAACAAAAATGTCAACAACAACAACGTCGAATAAACAACAACAACAATGTCAAATAAACAACAACAACTAAAACAACGTCAAATAAACAACAACAACAATAACAACGTCAAATAAACAAGAACACCAACAACGTCAACAACAACAACAACAATGTCAAATAAACAACAACAACAACAACAACGTCAACAACAACAACAATGTCAAATAAACAACAACAACAACAACAATGTCAACAACAACAACGTCGAATAAACAACAACAACAACGTCAAATAAACAACAACAACAATAACAACGTCAAATAAACAACAACAACAACAACAACAACAACGTCAACAACAACAACAACAACAATGCCAAATAAACAACAACAACAACAACGTCAACAACAACAACAATGTCAAATAAACAACAACAACGTCAAATAAACAACAACTAAAACAACGTCAAATAAACAACAACAATAACAACAACGTCAAGTAAACAACAACACCAACAACATCAACAACAACAACAACAATGTCAAATAAACAACAACAACAACATCAACAACAACAACAACAATGTCAAATAAACAACAACAACAACATCAAATAAACAACAACAACGTCAACAACAACAACAATGTCAAATAAACAACAACAACAACATCAAATAAACAACAACAACAACATCAAATAAAATAAACAACAACAACAACAACGTCAAATAAATAACAACAACAACAACGTCAAATAAACAACAACACCAACATCAACAACAACAAAAACGTCAAATAAACAACAACAACAACGTCAACAACAACAACTACGTCAAATAAACAACAACAACAACACCGTCAAATAAACAACAACAACAACGTCAAATAAACAACAACAATAACAACGTCAAATAAACAATAACAACAACAACGTCAACAACAACAACGACGTCAAATAAACAACAACAACAACGTGAACAACAACAATAACAACAACGTCAAATAAACAATAACAACAACAACAATGTCAAATAAACAACAACAACAACAACGTCAAATAAATAACAACAACAACAACGTCAAATAAACAACAACAACAACAACAACAATAACAACAACAACAAAAACGTCAAATAAATAACAACAACAACAACGTCAACAACAACAACAACGTCAAATAAACAACAACAACAACAACGTCAAATAAACAACAACAACAACGTCAAATGAACAACAACAACAACAATGTCAAATAAATAACAACAACAACAACAACGTCAAATAAACAACAACAACAACAACGTCATATAAACAACAACAACAATAATATCGTCAAATAAATAGCAACAACAACAAGAACAACAACAACGTCAAATAAACAACTACAACAACGTCAAATAAACAACAAAAACAACAACAACAACAACAACGTCAACAACAACAACAACGTCAAATAAAAAACAACAACATTAACGTCAAGTAAACAACAACAACAACAACAAAATCGTTAAATAAACAAACAATAACAACAACAACAACGTCAACAACAACAACTACGTCAAATAAACAACAACAACAACAACGTCAAATAAACAACAACAACAACAACAACAACAACGTCAACAACAACAACAACAACGCCAAATAAACAACAATAACAACAATGTCAAATAAACAACAACAAGAACAACGTCAAATAAATAACAACAACAACGTCAAATAAACAACAACAACAACGTCAAATAAACAACAACAACAACAACAATGTCAAATAAACAACAACAACAACAACGTCAAATAAATAACAACAACAACGTCAAATAAACAACAACAACAACAACGTCAAATAAACAACAACAACAACGTCAAATTAACAACAACAACAACAACAACGTCAAATAAATAACAACAACAACGTCAAATAAACAACAACAACAACAACAACAATAACAACAACAACAACAACAACGTCAAATAAACAACAACAACAACGTCAAATAAATAACAACAACGTCAAATAAACAACTACAAAAACAACAACAACATCAACAACAACAAAAACGTCAAATAAACAACAACAACAACAATAACAACAACATCAACAACAACAACAACGTCAAATAAACAACCACAACATCACCGTCAAATAAACAACAACAACAACAGCAACGTCAAATAAACAACAACAACAACAACAACGTCAAATAAACAACAACAACAACGTCAAATAAACAACAACAACAACAACGTCAACAACAACAACAACAACGTCAACAACAACAACAACGTCAAATAAACAACAACAACAACGATAAATAAACAATAACAACAACAACAACGTCAAATATATAACAACAACAACAACAACGTCAAATAAACAACAACAACAACGTCAAATAAACAACAACAACAACAACAACGTCAACAACAACAATAACGTCAAATAAACAACAACAACAACGTCAAATAAACAACAACAACAACAACGTCAAATAAACAACAGCAACAACAACGTCAAATAAACAACAACAATAACAACAACGTCAAATAAACAACGACAACAACAACAACAAATACAACAACAACAAAAACAATGTCAAATAACAAAAACAACGTCAAATAAACAACAATAAAAACGTCAAATAAACAACAACAACAACAACAACGACAAATAAACAATAATAATAACAACGACGTCAAATAAATAGCAATAATAACAACGTCAAATAAACAACAACAACAACAACACCAACGTCAAATAAACAACAAAAACAACATCAAATAAACAACAACAACAACAACGTCAAATAAATAACAACAATAACAACAACAACAACGTCAAATAAACAACAACAACAACAACAACAACGTCAAATAAACAATAACAACAACGTCAAATAAACAACAACAACAACAACATCAACAACAACAAAAATGTCAAATAAACAACAACAACAACAATGTCAACAACAACAACTACGTCAAATAAACAACAACAACAACGTCAAATAAACAACAACAACAACAATGTCAACAACAACAACGTCGAATAAACAACAACAACAATGTCAAATAAACAACAACAACTAAAACAACGTCAAATAAACAACAACAACAATAACAACGTCAAATAAACAAGACCACCAACAACGTCAACAACAACAACAACAATGTCAAATAAACAACAACAACAACAACAACAACGTCAACAACAACAACAATGTCAAATAAACAACAACAACAACAATGTCAACAACAACAACGTCGAATAAACAACAACAACAACGTCAAATAAACAACAACAACAATAACAACGTCAAATAAACAACAACAACAACAACAACGTCAACAACAACAACAACAATGCCAAATAAACAACAACAACAACAACAACGTCAACAACAACAACAATGTCAAATAAACAACAACAACGTCAAATAAACAACAACTAAAACAACGTCAAATAAACAACAACAATAACAACAACGTCAAGTAAACAACAACACCAACAACATCAACAACAACAACAACAATGTCAAATAAACAACAACAACAACATCAACAACAACAACAACAATGTCAAATAAACAACAACAACAACAACATCAAATAAACAACAACAACGTCAACAACAACAACAATGTCAAATAAACAACAACAACAACATCAAATAAACAACAACAACAACAACATCAAATAAAATAAACAACAACAACAACAACAACGTCAAATAAACAACAACAACAACAACGTCAAATAAACAACAACAACAACATCAACAACAACAAAAACGTCAAATAAACAACAACAACAACGTCAACAACAACAACTACATCAAATAAACAACAACAACAACACCGTCAAATAAACAACAACAACAACGTCAAATAAACAACAACAATAACAACGTCAAATAAACAACAACAACAACAACGTCAACAACAACGTCAAATAAACAACAACAACAACAACGTGAACAACAACAATAACAACAACGTCAAATAAACAATAACAACAACAACAATGTCAAATAAACAACAACAACAACAACGTCAAATAAATAACAACAACAACAACGTCAAATAAACAACAACAACAACAACAACAATAACAACAACAACAAAAACGTCAAATAAATAACAACAACAACAACGTCAACAACAACAACAACGTCAAATAAACAACAACAACAACAACAACGTCAAATAAACAACAACAACAACGTCAAATGAACAACAACAACAACAATGTCAAATAAATAACAACAACAACAACAACGTCAAATAAACAACAACAAAGACAACGTCAAATAAACAACAACAACAATAATATCGTCAAATAAATAGCAACAACAACAAGAACAACAACAACGTCAAATAAACAACTACAACAACGTCAAATAAACAACAAAAACAACAACAACAACAACGTCAACAACAACAACAACGTCAAATAAAAAACAACAACATTAACGTCAAGTAAACAACAACAACAACAACAAAATCGTTAAATAAACAAACAATAACAACAACAACAACAACGTCAACAACAACAACTACGTCAAATAAACAACAACAACAACAACGTCAAATAAACAACAACAACAACAACAACGTCAACAACAACAACAACAACAACGTCAAATACACAACAACAACAACAATGTCAAATAAACAACAACAACAACAACGTCAAATAAATAACAACAACAACGTCAAATAAACAACAACAACAACAACGTCAAATAAACAACAACAACAACAACAATGTCAAATAAACAACAACAACAACGTCAAATAAATAACAACAACAACGTCAAATAAACAACAACAACAACAACGTCAAATAAACAACAACAACAACAACGTCAAATAAACAACAACAACAACAACAACAACGTCAAATAA
>OX451739.1:481845684-481848184 GCA_948472305.1 Vicia faba | reverse complement strand
AACAACAACAACAACGTCAACAACAACAACAACAACGTCAACAACAACAACAACAACGTCAAATAAACAACAACAACAACGTCAAATAAACAATAACAACAACAACAACGTCAAATATATAACAACAACAACAACGTCAAATAAACAACAACAACAACGTCAAATAAACAACAACTACGACAACAACAATGTCAAATAAACAACAACAACGTCAAATAAACAACAACAACAACAACGTCAGCAACAACAATAACGTCAAATAAACAACAACAACAACATCAAATAAACAATAACAACAACAACAACAACAACGTCAAATATATAACAACAACAACAACGTCAAATAAACAACAACAACAACGTCAAATAAACAACAACAACAACAACAACGTCAAATAAACAACAGCAACAACGTCAAATAAACAACAACAACAACAACAACAACAACGTCAACAACAACAACAACAACGTCAAATAAACAACAACAACAACAATGTCAAATAAACAACAACAACAACAACGTCAAATAAATAACAACAACAATGTCAAATAAGTAACAACAACAACGTCAACTAAACAACAACAACAACAATGTCAAATAAACAACAACAACAACAACGTCAAATAAATAACAACAACAACGTCAACTAAACAACAACAACAACAACAACAACGTCAAATAAACAACGACAACAACGTCAAATAAACAACAACAACAACAACGTCAAATAAACAACAACAACAACAACGTCAAATAAACAACAACAACAACAATTGTCAAATAAACAACAACAACAGCACCGTCAATAACAACAATGTCAAATAAACAACACCAATAACAACGTCAAATAAACAACAACAACAACAACAACAACGTCAAATAAACAACAACAACAACGTCAAATAAACAACAACAACAACAATGTCAAATAAACAATAACAACAACAACGTCAACAACAACAACAACAACGTCAACAACAACAACAACAACGTCAAATAAACAACAACAACAACGTCAAATAAACAATAACAACAACAACAACGTCAAATATATAACAACAACAACAACGTCAAATAAACAACAACAACAACGTCAAATAAACAACAAAACCAACAACGTCAACAACAACAACAACAACAACAATGTCAAATAAACAACAACAACAGCAACGTCAACATTAACAACAATGCCAAATAAATAACAACAACAACAACAACGTCAAATAAACAACAACAACAACGTCAAATAAACAACAACGTCAACAACATCAACAACGTGAAATAAACAACAACAACAACAACTATGTCAACAACAACAACGTCAAATAAACAACAACAACGTCAACAACAACAACAACGTCAAATAAACAACAACAACAACGTCAAATAAACAACAACAACAACACCGTCAAATAAACAACAACAACAACGTCAAATAAACAACAACAATAACAACGTCAAATAAATAACAACAACAACAACGTCAACAACAACAACAACGTCAAATAAACAACAACAACAACAACGTGAACAACAACAATAACAACAACGTCAAATAAACAATAACAACAACAACAATGTCAAATAAACAACAACAACAACGTCAAATAAATAACAACAACAACAACGTCAAATAAACAACAACAACAACAACAACAATAACAACAACAACAAAAACGTCAAATAAATAACAACAACAACAACGTCAACAACAACAACAACCTCAAATAAACAATAACAACAACGTCAAATAAACAACAACAACAACGTCAACAACAACAACAACGTCAAATAAACAACAACAACAACAACGTCAAATAAACAACAACAACAACGTCAAATGAACAACAACAACAACAATGTCAAATAAATAACAACAACAACAACAACAACGTCAAATAAACAACAACAACAACGTCAAATAAACAACAACAACAATAATATCGTCAAATAAATAGCAACAACAACAAGAACAACAACAACGTCAAATAAACAACTACAACAACGTCAAATAAACAACAAAAACAACAACAACAACAACGTCAACAACAACAACAACGTCAAATAAAAAACAACAACAACAACGTCATGTAAACAACAACAACAACAACAAAATCGTTAAATAAACAAACAATAACAACAACAACAACGTCAACAACAACAACTACGTCAAATTAACAACAACAACAACAACGTCAAATAAACAACAACAACAACAACAACAACAACAACGTCAACAACAACAACAACAACGTCAAATAAACAACAACAACAACAATGTCAAATAAACAACAACAACAACAACGTCAAATAAATAACAACAACAATGTCAAATAAACAACAACAACAACGTCAACTAAACAACAACAACAACAATGTCAAATAAACAACAACAACAACAACGTCAAATAAATAACAACAACAACGTCAAATAAACAACAACAACAACAACGTCAAATAAACAACAACAACAACGTCAAATAAACAACAACAACAACA